>JAINUV010001490.1:600000-908728 GCA_020205505.1 Panax japonicus
TCAGGAAATGAAAATATAGCTGAGATGAGTCGGGAAACGGAGTGATGGACCAGATGATAGTATTAGTAGTCCTCACTATTTTGTTAAATAGTGTGATAATAATTGTAATGAGGACTCCTTTTGAGTTTGTATACTCTCTAGTAGACAATATTTGTATTCAAACTCACAGTTTATGTTTTGTCGTATTGTACACAACAATTGTATTATTAAATTGTATTTAAATTCTGTACGATGTATCTGACGACTCAAGATGTGTGATGTATACCTAATTTTGGGGGTGTCACATCCGTAGTGCAAAGATGAATTATTTTATGGCATGATCAGGACCGTTGATGAAAACATGATTATCTTTGGCCCGTAATGCATGGATAATTGTGGTTATGATACTAAAGAATATCCTTAGCCGTAGTGCAGGAGTGATTCGATGATGTGGATTATTTATTAAGCTGAGTTCCAGCGATAAAAGTGATGAAAAGAATCTTTTAAATCATAAAAGATAGTAGATTTTATTCTCTACTTGACTCTTTTAATGGATTGCTTGTTCCGCTTCAGTTAAACTTGATGGTTGTTATATTATATCAGTGTAACACTTGTGAAGGCTAACGATAATATATTCTGCATTATCTTATTCATAATATTTCCTACTGGGCTAGTTGAGCTCACCCTTTTACTTTCATTGTTATCTTCAGGAAATGAGAACGTAGCAGGGACTAGTTGCGGAACAGAGTGATGGTCCTAGATATTTGCATTAGTAGTCCTCACAATTTTGTAAAATAGTGTGATAATAATTGTAATAATATTGAATTTGAATTTGTATATTGTCTAGACGACAATATTTGTATTATAACTCACAGCTTATGTTTTGTCGTACTTTATACGACAGTTGTATTTGAATTCAGTACCATGTATTTGACAACCCAAGATGGGTGATGTATACCTAATTTTGGGGGCGTCATAATATATATATATATATATATATATATATATATATATATATATATATATATATATATATATATATATATATATATATATATATATATCATTTAATGTGCAAATTTAGTTAGCATAAAATCTAATTTTGAATTAAAATAAACTTCATTATTTTAATCCAAATTTAAATCAAAATAAACCTCTTTTATTTTAATTTAACCAATTTTAAATAAAATAAACTATTTTATTTTAATCAAAATAAACTTATTTATTTCAATTAATTATGGAATCAAATTCTAAGTAAAAAAACACATGTAGTAAAGGAAACACATATTTTCTTTCCTATTCACAAAAAAACTCTTTTATTTTGAATAATATGAAATCTTATTCCATATCTAAATAAACTCATTTATTTAAAGAAATACAGATTCTCTTTCTTATTTACAAATAAACTCTTTTATTTTGAATAATATGAAATCTTATTTCATATCTAAATAAATTCCTTTATTTAAGAAAACATGAAATCATTTTTCAATTCCAATTAGTTATTATGGAATCCAATTCTAACTCTAATTAGTTAGCATGAAGTTTAATTTTAAAATTAAAATAAACTTTTTATTTTAATTATAAAATTATTAAGAATATTATATATATATACATATAATATCCGTACATTATATATATATATATATATATATATATATATATATATATATATATATAATATAAAAGAGAGCGGAGAGAGAAAATAAGACAAATGTCCCATCCAAATTACGTCACAACTATCTCTAAGTTATCTCTAAGTTATTCAAATTTCAAACAACTCCATCCCTCATCTCTTATACCGCACAAACGGCAGGGCATAGAGCACAAACGGCAGTCATCTCTGATACGCAACCCCTAATCTACCAGCTCTCTCTCATTCCCTCATCTCTTATACCCAATACCCAACCCTAATTTCAGCCCCAAATCTCTGATACGCAGCCCCAAATCTCTGATACGCAGCCAGAGCATAGATCACATATGACAGTCATCTCTCTCTTCTACTCTCCTGTCGACGTAGCAACGATTCGCCGGTGCGATAACGGCAGCGTAGCATACATAGTCGCTATTAAGCAAACAAGATTGAGAAAGCACAAACGGCAGTCATCTCTCTCTTCCTCTCTGAACTCGGTACTATTGAAGTGCAACCGAAATACCAAACACCGAAAGGTTTTATTCTTGATTTTTTTATCATATTTTGGTGATATTGCTTTGATATGAAATTATTAGTCATTTATTTCGATTTTATAGTTTGGATTGAAATTCTTTTGGTGAAATACTTCGATATGATACTGTTTGTTCGAGAGGATTTTCAAGAGCTGCATTTCCTCAATGACAATATAACAGTTCTGGAGTTGATGGGTGTGCTTCTGTCCGAAGTATTTAGCTAATAATTTTTATTTTTTTAAAATCTTTCCGACCCCCAGGATTACTTGCTCATATTATGCTCCAAGAAGCTTTTGGGTGCTCCATATTCTGTTTGCTTACTTGTGAGTCTAGATACTAAGTGAGAAAGATGCAAAATTTCTAATTCAGTTCAGTTTCACAAGCTTTGTTTAGTTGGAAAAATATTCAATTGATTTTTTTTGGCAGAACAATTATTTATAGGATGTTACAAGGTGCTATTTTGGTCCTCTGGAAAATGACCTGGTGAACAAAATGTCATGGCGATGAAGATGCATGATAAAATCACTTTAATTTCTCGGTAATCAGAATTACACTAGATAAATATACCTAAAAGTTGAAAAGATCCCAGTATGTAATAGGAACTTTGGCTTTTGAAATTTGGGAAATATTGGGTCAAATATGTGGTTGGGTTTTCCAATTCGTAATTTACTTCACGTGTGAGAGTCTAAATTGAAAATATAGCCAGACAATTACTAATGGCACCTTGAATTTTTCTGACCCAAGAGATATATCTGCCTTATTCGTAGTTAGTGCTGATGATAAAGTCAGATACAAAAGGAATATAAAACATGCAAATATAAGGAGCAACTCTGATATACATGCAAATATAATGAGGTTATATCTGGGTGCAATACATTTGTTAGTCATAAGGAGTCAATATCTTTTAACCACAATTATTATTGGATAGAGAGAGAAGATTATGAGCTTTCTGGAAATCTTCAATTATTATTAAAATTTCCTAATTTGATGGTTTTGTTCCTTTTATGATACATTTTAAAAAGGTTATGTTCGTTGAGAGGTTGTTTCTAGAACCCTCACATATGGACACCGTCTCTGGTCATGCCACATGATCTGCCTACTTCTTGGACTTATCTTTTACCTTTCTGTTGTAATCTTCGCACATCTATAATATAAAGGAGAGCAGAGAGAGAAAAAAGACAAACGTCACATCTAAATCCTACGTCAGCAGCTCTCTCTCTCTTATTCAAATTTCAAACAGAGCTCCCTCTTCTACAACAAACAAAACTCTCATATTCCCGGCCCCGAACAATTCTGTCCCTCAAAACTCTATTAAATCTCTTATACCCAATACCCAATACCCAGCCCTAATTTCATCCCCAAATCTCTCATACCCAGCCAGAGCATAGAGAAACGGTGCGATAATCTGCAATTTCAGCCCCAAGTCGCAGTCATCTCTCTCTTCTACTCTCCCGCCGTTGCGATAACGGGGTTTCTCAGTTCTTTTTTCCTTCCCTTTTTGGTTTGAGATTCAATGTGTCTTGGAGGATATCCCTTTTCCCGCCGGTGCGATAACGAGGTTTATTTGTGTGTTAAACAGTTTGAACTTATTGGCATATATTCCTTTATAGTGGTTTATTATCAAATTGGTTTCTGTTTAAGTGTTTGAATTGTAGTGTTGGTTAGACTGGGTTTCTCTAAATGCATATGAGGTTTAATAAAAAGCTTGGTCTAATTTTATGATGCTCTTGAATTCTATTATTTAGTTGGATATGTATTTGAAGAATTGGAAGGTGGTTTCTCAGATTAACAGGATTTTGTTTTCTTCCTTCAGGTTCTTGATGCACAGTCGCTATTTTAGCCCAATCTCTCGGTACTATTAGAGAGCAAAAAAGTTTGAAGTGCAACCGACCATGAATGAGAAAGCCAGAGTCTCCAAACACCGAAAGGTTCTATCCTTTTTCTGTTTTATAGCTTGATTTTTTATCATATTTCTGCGATTTTCCATGATTTTCATAATGAAATTTTATTAACCTTTTCTTTGGTTTACTGATATGCTTAATTTGAGCTTAGTTTGGTTTTTGGATCATTATTAGGCATTTATTTCGATTTTATAGTTTTTATTGATGGTTATTTTGTTCTGGGTATTTTTGTTTATAGATTGAATATGTCTTTAAGAGTTCAAGTAAGTTTTAATATAATTCAAGGATTTTAATAGCATAAATGATTAAGTGTTCAAGTAAGCAGCTGTTTCAGGTTTGTCCATACTCAATACTGTTTTCTTTCTTCAATCGTGACAAATATTTTCCCAGTCCTGTTGATGATTTTTCTGTATTTCCTGATGTGTAACATATATTTCTGTTTCTAGCCATACCGGAGCTGTTGCGTTTTGCCAAATTAGCTGTAGAGAAAGGACTTGCTCAGGGTCGAAATGAATCATATATTAAGCAGTTGTCCGACTACATAATACCAGCTCTGGTGGAAGCTTTACATAAGGTATGGTCGTGTGTAGTTACTAAAAGTTTCAGTATGTTCTAATTTCTAAATTTGTGCGAGTATGTGGTGCTCATTATCCAGGTAATGATTTGTATAAATTGCATTGCTTGCAGGAACTTGATACAGAAATCTGCGCAAGTATGTTGGATGCCTTGAATGAATGCGTTCAGGTTAGTTAATTCTTACCATTTCTCATATTTTTTCTTTGCTTCCTTACTACCGAGCATAGAACAGAGCTATTTCTTCTAGATTTCGTCTTTGTTACATTTCTAGCTTTATAGAGTTCTGGGAACAATAAACATTTATGAAACAAGTGTTCCATATTTTTAAAACTACTTGAACTCCTTGAAATCTATAAAGCCATTGTCTGATGGGATAGCATAAACAAGTGTTCCACATTTATGAACCCATTGTCTGAGAGTTCAAGTGTTCAAGGATTTTTTTGATAGGATAACATAAATGATTTAGAGTTTTTCTTTTTGGTATTGCCATGTTAAACATGATTCACTTACATAAGTGTATCTCAAAACAGTTTTCCCACTTCCAATCATTTTGGCCTGCTGTTACAGTTTTTACTTGAGTGGCATTTGACATTGGATCACTGATGTTTTGGTGGGGTTGCAGAGAGGCTTGGGAAGTCAGGAAAGTATCAAGCGATTTTGTGTATTGGAGATGTGGTATGATTTTGTTTCAGTTTATCACTTATCAAGAAGAAAAATAATTTTGTTTCGGCATATCTACTTTTGAGAATGGTGGAAAATTTTATAAGGTTGGTTTATGATCTATCTCATGTAGCTTAATGTGTTTCCTTTCTCAGCATGATAGCTTAATATATATATGATCACTTAAATTACCATTTGCTAATCATTTATGATAAGTTAAAAGTGCCATTCGAATTACATGTGTGATAATTATGTATCATACATACTATTTTTTAATTATTTTTTTGTGGCTAAACAATGTACTTTCTTCTAAGGTTCTATATTATCTTAATTGGTTTCAATTTCATCCTCTTCAGTACTGTGATAATCCCACTGAATAAGTTTGTTGAATGCGTACATAAATTATGTTGAAGCATGAGAAAGGTATGGTGGTACCACTTCTACCATTTCACATAGTAGTTTTCCATAGCTATCTGTATGTTGGGGGTTTTAATATTTCCCAAAGGAATGTAAAGGTGGAAAAAAGATACAATGAAAAAAAGTTTATAGAAAATATAAATTTGTAGAAATTGGACAATTTTGAACATAATAGGGAAAAGATTAAATATTAGATCCACAAATCTGACACCCAGTCTAAAATTATTGGGAATTTGATGGGATAACATAAATGATTTTTTTTGTAAGGTAATAAGTGGTAATGTAAGGTTTTTTTTTTTGAAAATTATGCATATGGAAGGATGTTGTTCTCCTTCTGAATCCTTTTTAGGGTTTTAGTTTTGATGGGTCAAGGGTGTAATATGGTTTCTAAGGCCTTCAAATTTACAGTGGTAAGTTGTTTGGTTTTATGTTTACAACAGTTTGATGCAACTGTAGTTTGGTGTTGCAATTTCTGTCTTGAGGTATCATGTGCCCATTTCTTTGTTTTAGAAATTTGATAGTGGATAATTATGGTTAAGTTATGTGTCATTGTTTGGATGCTTCTTGGCTCAATTGAATATTTTTCATTTATTATTACTTTTTCGAATAGCTCAAAATTTGAATATGAACTACAGTACATGAGAGAACAAATTGTTGGCTAAGTTTAAAGACAACTGTCTTTGATAAGTTGAAGGATTATTATAGAAAGAAGGCATTTATTTAAGGGATCTATGTCTATTGTTTTCAAGTGAGGAAGTTCTCTAGGGTTATGTTTTTTATATTTACCATTGAATTCAGTCTTTTTATCTTACTAAATGAATCCCCCAATACAGGATTGATAACTATTGGCATCTAGCATAAAGGTTAATACAGACCTTTCTTCTCCATATCTTTCACTTCCTCAAAGTAACTTGTGGTCACTTTGCTTCTAAACTATTATACCGCAGTAGATCTGAATTTTCAGAACTTTTCCCTCTTACTACTCACTTAGGTTGTTCTTTTTTCGTAGTGCAGAAATTTATCCTATACATTGACGTTTCTTTTAATCCTACCTTTAGGAGTCTTGAGTTTTGATAGTGGTGGTTACGAGCATTTTGCTTCAGGGATTTTCTATTGAAGAAAACATAATTGTCTAAATGCATGTACTAATTGTGTGTGTTTTACTGCTTGGGACATTAATTAGTTTCTCATGTCTAAATGAATGTGCTTTGTAAGAAAGGGAAATTGAATGGTAACTTTTGAATATCACTTAGCATAGTAGGTTACAAAGATTTTTTTTGACGTCCCAAAAAGTAAATAAGGAATTTTAAAGTGGGATAGGAGTGCAAACAAAATAAGTAAGTTAATACTACTTACGGACAATTGATATATTAGATTTTCAAAATCACAAACCTTGATATATTTATTGTTGTCATTGTAACGCTACATAACTAAAAGAATTATATGGTTAGTTACTATTGTCATATATTTACTGTTGTGTACAAAGTGCCTGGTTTTTAAATTTATTTCATTTGAAGTTGTGATAGAAACAAATTTTAAGTATTTGAGTGAACAAAAAATAAGAGGAGGGAGTTTTCCTTCACAATTTTTGAGAGTTTATGATGGAAAACATTGGCATATATTCTTGCAATTCAATATATATACACACATACATTTATTTTCTTATTGTTCAATATATTAATTTTACTAATTGTCTGCTCCAAATTAATCGTTTCTGTTGGGTCATCATTTTCAATACTGAGGTTAACTGGTGTTCACAAAGATAACCCTTTTTTGCTGATTGTCAGTGTCTAGCTAAAAGGTGGGACAAAGATGGACTACCCAAAGGAAGTTGGGATATTGCCTTATTGAGTGTGACAAGGTAAAATTTTTTGTTTTCACTATATTTCTTAGTTCCCCGTTTGTTTCATTGAAATGAATGATTATTTATAAAATTGTTATTCTTATTTTCAGATATTTGTCCCTATCCACAAAGAAACACATTGGTGCTTAGCAGTTATCAACAAGAAAGATGAAAAGTTCCAGTATCTTGATTCACTCAAAGGAATGGACAAGCAAGTAATGAAAATACTGGTATGTTATTCACTCATGCTTTGTCTGGCCAAGTACACTAGCTAGAATTTTGTAGCCTAAGTCATGTGATATTGCTCACCCTTTTGATAGATTTAATTGACAAAGATTTATAGGTGTTTAGTAAATTTAAATCTGAATTGTGTCATAATGTTGTTGCTTTTATCGTATTTACTATTTACCTAGCTAACTGTTTTTGGTATCGGTGTTTTGGTATTTGTTATTTGCTTCCAAAACATCATATTTAAATTTAAACATCATACTCTTAGCTCCCAAAAATTTATATTTATCAACTCAGATATTTATTAGTGTTCTACCTCTAATTACACAAATATATGAATTCTAACTTAATATTGTAAATATTTATTTAATGTGTTCTACCCCTATCTTTATGGTGTCATGTTATTGTAAAGACCTTTTCTTTAAATTACTATTTCGTTTGAATGTGTTGGATGTTACATGATTTTAAAGTTCTTATCTTTAAAATTTTAATTATGAAATTATGTTGGAACTTGGTTTTTCATTGAAAAATAA
The DNA here is from genome assembly GCA_020205505.1 of Panax japonicus. NCBI lineage: Eukaryota > Viridiplantae > Streptophyta > Magnoliopsida > Apiales > Araliaceae > Panax > Panax japonicus. Next base: position 608,301 of record JAINUV010001490.1, read on the forward strand.
GTTCCTAAAAATATGTTACTCCACTTTTATATAGTAAGACTGTGAAACTTTACTTTGTTCTCTTCTTAATAAAACATTGACAAATTTTGACTGACGCATCCCTCATTGTCTATCTTTTTCTTACCAAATTCACAAAAAAAATTCTAGAGAAGGTTATATTCCTTTCATTTCCTTTCTCAGACATTTTTAAATTTCCTTACCCGAAAAGGCTAATATACTTTAAAAAATTATCGATAGTACGGGTTAAATTTCCTTACCCAAAAAGGCTCATAAACAGAGTGTTGTATATTAGCTTACGACTTGAGTATTTTCTGTAATTATTTTCCAAAAATAAAAATTGAGTTCAAAAAATAAAATAAATTATGTCTCAAAGTGTGTTATAGGCAAATCTTGGTAAGCATAAAATAAAGTTAAAAAAAGTCAACTAAGACTTTCATTTTTTGACGGGTGAGTTTTTAATAATGGTATTGTGAATAGGGTTTGCTGAAATTATGGTGTTTCCTTTAATCACTTTTCATTCACACCTGCCCAAAGGCTCGAATTTTGCCAAAGCAGATACCACTATGACGACACTGTATTGCAATATATAAAATCACTAAGCATTACAAGTGATATAATAATGATACAGTAATGATCGCAAAAAAACTTAAATGGCAAGGTATTCATTTCAAGATATGATATAAACTAAGTGCTAGCTTCAAAAACTAGAAGCACATAGTAATATATAATTGTAAAACGGCCAAAGTCATACTGAGTGGCTACTCCCAAGGACCCAAACCAATAAAAAGCAAGAGATCAACTAATATAAGTGACATTCCTAATGTCTCACCCAAACCATATATAGCTTTAGTATTGTTCATAGGCTAAACATGATACAAATCATATGAAAGATATGCATTTATGTAGGAGAAATTATAGAATAGTAGCGTATAACTACTGTATATTACTCCCTCTCACACAAGGATTTATTTGTGAATATTAAGGATCTATTTTTGTTCCATGTTCATCCCTAATTTTTGTTAAAAGAGGACTTTGTGTGGAACAATAACATTTGTCAAATATGTTCTGGCACGTAACACGAGATTGTTGAGCATTTATGCACCAAATATATTTTATTTTTACTCAATAAAAGAACTTCATCCACTTAGAGGTTAAGGTCTGGATCCACATGAGGACCTGGGCATGAAGTCGATGACGATGGTTGGAAAGTTCCAAGAAGACATTTTAACAACTAATGTGTATATAGTTCGGCATAGACTTGAAAACTACAGTAATAATACATAGAATCCACTTAAATTGGAAGAAAAATCTGACCCATTCAAAGCAAATCTTTTCATAAGTTTACAAAAACCTACATAATTGTTTCTTTTTTGGGATATACAGGAATCTGTTGTGGTGGTTGTTATAGCATACCAATCACAACAACAGATTTGTACAATTACCATCGTTCCATGAGTCTGCATAAAGGAAACTAATATTTTCACGTGACTTTTTGATATTTTCACGTGAAAAGTGTCGCTATAGATGTATAGTCATAGTTAAAATCGATAAAAACCGTCGACAACGGACCTGTTTTCATGTGAAAATATTAAAAAGTCATGTAGAAATATCAGTTTCCATAAAGGAAATTAAAAGCATTAGTGTACCAACAGTAACAACATTTTCTGCAAATTCAAAAGTTAGGAACCATCAGGAGGGCTAAGATCCATGCTCCTCCAATGAACCAAATGACACTAAAGACACCACCTTGGCTCCCTTACCATTTTCCATGTACAGACCTATATGATGCATCAATTCCTGCAGTGGAGAAATAAGAGACTAATTAAGTTTGTTCAAAGGGCAGATACCATCATGGCTTAGTATGAATATGGTAAATTAGAATGGTGGAATCTGATATTAGAGCATTATTTACAATGTTTACATATTTATTTAGGTTTAAGAATAAAAGTACAGTTGCTAAAGAAAAGTACAGAACTATGATACCTAATAATTCTCAAAAAGAAAAAGAAAAAGAAAAAGTACAGAACTATGAGATTCTGATGCTCAAAAACAACAAAGTTTTCAAAATATGTTACACTTAGATTTCATATTATATTGATTGCAATAACACTTAGATTCTGACAGTTTGTTTCCAGTGTAAACAGCGTACAAAGCATTTTATAAAATAAACATCTATAATATAAAGGAGAGCAAAAAGAGAGAAAAGACAAACGTCACATCTAAATCCTACGTTAGCATTGAACCCACAAGTTAAAGGGGTTAGCAGTGAATATTTTATGGACTGCAACAAAGCTACTAAACGTCCTGATTATTTTATGAAGCCAGCTCTGAAATAGGTCATAGCTAAATATCAATAATCTAATAAGTAGTTTTATTAGGCTTGGAAAACAATAAAAGAAGTAAAGGACTAATATACCCTTATTAAACATAAAAATTCTAATTACTACTAAACGTCCTACATCCCAACCAATAAATACTCCCTCTGTTCGGTATTAAATGTCTTAATTTCTTTTCTAGGATATCCAAAAAAATGACCTATTTCTATATTAGTAACTATTTTTTATTATATTTCTCCTCTTATACCTTCATAATCTTTGTACTCAACTTTTATTGGAAACTAAAAAAATGCGAAAAAAATTACACTGGAAACTGGTGTACTATTGTACTACTTTTAGTATAACATTATTTCCATTTAATAGCTTTCTAAACTCTTTCGATTTATTGTACTTATTGGCAATGTGAGAATACCAAAAAGAGAATTGATTCACGTGGGAACGAGTAATTGATGAGGTCATAGAAAATTAGAGAAATACTTTAATTAAAAAGTAATCAAAAGGATAATTTAGGTAAAAGAAAAATCTATTAATCAGTTTGTCGAAACCAATTACTCTTACATTACACATAATAAAAACTCCAAATAAATAATAAATAAAAAATCATTGATTTGTGGTACCCGTCAGAGGACTCAGTTCCCAACTTGATCCAAAAGTATATTAAGCCATCGTCTTCACATTCAAATTGTCAAACACCATATCAACTCACATGCTATCTTAAAAAATCTCTCCCTTAACATGTAAATCTAAACTTTAATAAATCGCTTTCCCTTAAGTTTGAATATATACACTCTTAACACTTGACGTTTACTTGAGCAAACGAACCTCTAATACTAAAGGGACGAGGGACTCACATTTATTGAACCAAGGGGGAACAATCTATTTAAATTTCATGATTGGCTGATTAATTTTCATTGTGATGTCATTTGAATTTCTTTGGACATTTTTCATGCATAAGATTCCTTGAGTGAGCTTCTCATGGTTCTCTTTAACATTTATATTATTGTTTTATAGGTCTTAGATTGGCAGCGACTGGGTAATTGGGAATTTATCTAAGTGAACAGAATGCTACATCCTATGAACAACTTAACAGTGTTTGATCGCTCCTCAATATGCTTACAAGGTACTATTTTCTGAGAGCATTTTTAGAGTCGGTTCCTCCATTGGCTAATTGTTTAAATTCTTAAAAGTGTTATCTTAGCGTATTAACCACTGTTATTTGTGTTTAGTAAGGAAAATTCTTATAGCTCACTCCTGAATAACCTGAACTATTTATTTAAGGCCCATGGAGCAGTAGGATTGCCATTAATAATATTTTAGAAAAAGGGTGTCCGTGATCCAATTTCTTGATTCCTGAACTTATATTTGTAGGAAATAAGAGTTCAGTGAGATGAAAAAATAATACACATTGAGGTTTTCTAGCGTACCTTTTTAAAAAATATACAGTGGACAACTTAAATTGTGGAAAGCTATGATGAGCTCCTACAATCAGTTATGTCTCTTGGGCTGACAGCTATGTGATTGGAATTCTATTTGAGTTTTGATAGAATATGTAAATTCTTCTTCGCATGCACTCCTGTACTTCCAGCTTCTTAACAATTGCAGTTTGTGCTTGTAAGAATAGTGGAAATGTAATTAGGACTGGATAAGAATTGTGCAATTTGTGCTTTGTAAGAATAGTGGAATATGGGTATAAACAAAATACTGGAATTTGTGTTTTGTAAGAATAGTGAAAATGTAATGAAGTTTTATTAGACTATGACTGCTCTCAATGATTTTTGTATCAAATAAGAGATAACTTAGGATTTTTGTATCCAATAAGAGAAATTCCTTTTTCTGTTTGGGATTTGTGAATGACAGGTGCTAATGATAAGGCTAATATTTTCTTGGCAGGTGTCACGAGTACTATTTGTTAATTTTTTTTTTTAGAATTTTAAGGTTTGCATTAAATATACTAAATTGTATATGATTATATATGTTGATTATTATTTTGCTATGCAGAATTACATAGTTGTAGTGGTCGGATGAGACGGAATGCAACAGTTGCACATAGTGAAAAGTATGTTAATTCGTTTGCATATTGTATTATAAATTATCCTTGATAAGGTTAGATTCACTACTTCGTTGATGTAACTTTGGCCCTAGGATGAAGTCATGTTTATACATTTCTGAAAATGTCAGGAAAATTTTGGAATGTGATATATTTCCACTCATTATAAGTTTTCATCAATCAAACTCTGTAAGCTGTATGATCATATATTTTCAGTTATTTACAGGTATACATTGAAAGATACTTGGTGTAAGCTGTAAAGAATACGAAGTTGTTTCTCTATTTTTTGCATGTGTATACTTTTTGTGTTTCGTCATTGTAAAGTTAATTAATTATACATGGTTATGATGATTTTGGGTATGAAATGATGGTTATTTTGATGGTTTGAATATTTATAGATGATTGTAAGTTTGTAGACAGGTTTAGATTTTTCTGGATATCTATTTTTAAAGGAAACTCTGTCGAAATTTCTTGAAAATAGTAGCGACTAACATGATGTTTTGGTGGTTGGATATGTATTAATTATATTGTGGTTGTAAGTTATTTTAAGTTGCAAAGAGTCTTGAGGTAATGTATTACTTTTCGAATTTTAATCTAATTTTTCGTTTCGATGTGCCTTCAGGCACGAGTTATAGCTAGTATATATATATATATATATATATATATATATATATATATATATATATCACGTGAATGTGAATCATGGTTCGGGAGCTTGATTACTAATACTATAACTTATATATATCACCTGTTAAGTAATATGATATATATATATATATATATATAGAGTCCGGATCAGGTCCGGACTTCTGGATTTTGTTAAAATTCGGACCTTTTTTTTTTTTTTTTGCTTTTTTTTTTGAAACAACTAAAAAAAAAAAAATTATGGAATTGGAATTTTTACATTATACAGTGTTTTGGGCGTGATTTGGATGCCTATAACAAAATAGTCTGTACAGTCTGGGCAGACTGTACATACATTGGTTGGTGTAGGTATTAAAAACACACCCAAAACACTGTATTATTGAAAAATTTCAGTTCCATAATTTTTTTTTTTTTTAGTTGTTCTACAAAAAAAAAAATAAATTCGGGTCCGAATTTTCTCCCGTCCGGGAGGTCCGGACCTGATCAATTTTCTATATATATATATATATATATATATATATATATATATATATATATATATATATATATATATATATATATATAACCATTCCATGAAGCTGCGAAATATAATTACTTGTTAACTTTCAATCATCATCCATATTACATCTCCACGTGAAACAGAATACTAATCATTGCCACGTATATCACATAATTTATATATTAATCATACATATCTGTATGATAAGTAAGTTCAGATCAGCTTTTTTTAAAAAAAAACAACATCCACACAGATTACGGATTCAGCCAAATAAAAAAACGTTTTTCAAAAAATTGGTTCCGCGAATGTTTTTTTTTTAAATTTTATACAACAAAATTATGCCCAATTAAATTGTTCTAAACACATATCAATATACATATTGAATTAAAACAATTAATAATTCACATAAAGATTTGGCTCTGATGCCACTTTTAGGTTTGTAATATTCATGAACGCAATCAAATTGCACAAAATAAGCGGAATCATGGAAATTCAAAGTTTTAAAATTTTACAAACCATATACCCGGATCACCCTTTATGCGCAATTATTAATTAAATGAAAAGATAAAGAACAAGAATCATACCCTTGAAGATGCGAGCTTCCTCAGGTACAAGTTCATCTCCAAATCCTTTTCGCGTTCAACTTAAATTCATAAGGTTTGATTCCTTTCTTTGATCAATGTTAGTCACCCAAGTGTTTGACCTCTAGAGGTGATCCACCAAAGAAGAAAAAGATTCAAGAATATGAGTATTTGGCAAAACCCTAATTTTTCTATCTCTCATAGAAAAATGGCGTACTCTCCCAACTCTTGAAATTACTTTCACGTATTTTCTGAAAGTGTCAACCACCACCACCTGTAATAAGACTACTTTTATTTATAGATGTGGGCAACCCTCCTTAACAATTAAGGAATTGTGTTTTATTTTAATTAATTAAATTCTTTTAATTAATTAGACTCTTAATCTTATTAGAAATAATTAATTAAACTATTTTAATTAATATTTGAGAGTAAATATATTAATTAATTCTCAAACTCTTTCAGGAATTAAATAATAATGATAATAGTGATAATAATAATAAGACTCCTCTTATTAATTTATATTTAATATTTCCAAAATATTAAATAATAAATATTAAGCTATTTAATTTATTCTATCACCATAGATTAAATTAAATATACTTAACTTATTATTACGATTATTTAAATAATAATGAGATATTTAAGAATATTTTAAGTTATAAAATATAACTTTTAAAATTTAAAGGTTAATTTCATTAATTAATGATTAATAATGATATTAAAGTTATTTAATAATTATATTAAATAATTTGGTTTAAAAATGATTTTTATATTATAAATAATCATTTTAAATGAAAATAAAGTGTTTAAAGATATTTTAAGTTATAAGATGTAACTTTTAATATTTAAAGGATAATTTCATTAATAATTTAATATTAATGATATAATAATGATATTAAATTTATTTAATTATTATATTAAATAAATAGTTTTAAAAATGGTTTTATTTATCTAAAAATCATTTAAAAAGGATATAAGTGAATTAAAAATATTTTAAGTTGTAATTCATAACTTTTAATATTTGGATAATGATAAATTAATATTTTAATAGAATTGTTTGATATTTAAATTATTTAATAATGATTCTGATATTTCAAAAATTATGATAAATGGTAATAATTGTGTAAAACTTATTATGAGGTCATGAAAAATAGTGTGACTGTTGTTTAAGTTATCTATTTAAATATTTCGATATAGAATAGAGTCTTAGACTCGATTATTATATTATAAGGCTGTCGATACGTCGACATGTTTCAGAAATTGATCTGAACTTAGATAGGATTGACTTGTAAATTGTTTAATTGTGATATAATGGTCGTTAAGTTATGCGACAACGTGATTAGGAATGTGCTGACTGCTATATGCAGTAGCATGTGTTATGATATAGTGTTCTAATCGAATGATTGATTTGCTTAATGATAGGTTGTGATAAAAAGGGTAGAATTAAGTTAAGAAATTGTAGCAGCGCATCAGGCAAGTACCCTACCTTTGCATTTTCTTTATGCATTGGATATATGTAAGAATGTTTCAAATTTATATTATTATTGTATAGATTTTTAAAGTCTATATTATATACGCCTATTGATTATCAACATGTTAGTATATGATAATTCATATATGTATTATGTTCGTTAATTTCTATAAATGATTATACAAGTGTCCTCACTTGGATAATCATAGTATTTAATCGCATGTTGATGCTTCTTTAATATATATATATATATATATATATATATATATATATATATATATATATATATATATATATATATATGTTGAATTATAAACTATTGTTGGATAATGTAAAACCTTTGGCTTGGAACCCTGACAAATATGAACATCCCTTACCAGGGAAAATTTTTATGCGCCTAAGGCGGATCGTGTAAATGGTAACACCATTTTTGTAATGTAGTATTGATCAATGCAGGACACAACGGGCTGATCACCCCCGTGTTCGTAAGTTATGACGGTTCACAGATGAATTTTCTATTTAACCTTTTTAAAATTGAAAATAATGTTCATACTATGTCATATAAAACCTTTATATAGTCTGTACGTAGTTTCAAAAATTTGAAATAGTTATGTAGTTATTGTTGATATAGATTACTTCACAACTGTTGCCTTGTTGTAGAAGAATAGTATATAGAAAACATTTAAATGCTTTCAGTTCATATATATATATATATATTGTTAATACTTGCTGGGCACTCAAATGCTCATCCTTGCTAATTTAAATGTTTTCAGTTAAGAGCGAACAACCTGAAGGTTCTGTCAAAAACAAAGGGAAAGGGAAGATAGCTAGTTGACTGAAGTTGTTATTAATTGTAATAGTTAAGATTATGAAGACTGATATATGTTATTATTTATATGACTGTTAATGTATGTTTAAAGGTTACGTACCTGGGAGGTGAACTCTGATGATTAAGTATTGTAAAATGTTTGTTTATATATTATTGTTATTATTATTAGTAGATTCTGCTCATAGAAATGATATCGTGAAGGATTTAAAACCATGTTCACGCTAAAAACTCATATTTCAACATGTTTAACGAATCATCTCACCACAGATCGTTTCTTAACCAAATTAGTCCATTAAATTTACATTCTTTTTGTATTTGAATGTATAAACATAACCAATCGTCAATTTACAGTTTATTACACAAATTAAACATGAATTTTAACTTTAAAGTAAGCCTTTGTGTACATATATCCCTGTAAATTTAAAACTCCATTTTCAAATGTAATTTCATGGATTAATTCACCCAAAATTGTTTATAAACATCATATAGTATATTAGAGATGTATATTAACAATTATAAACAACTTCTCAATAATTTAACCATGAAAATTCAATTACAAAGAACTAAAAATGTATTTTCATGGAGAACTCAAAAACATAACTAAGGTTTGGGATTAGAAATTACACCTGATTTCTCTGTTTAGATAGATCAAGATGATGTAGAATTCTCCTCTTTTAATTCTTTAACTTTTCTTCAATTTCAAATTCTCTCAAGCTTTCTCTCTTTTCTCTCTAACTTAGCAAAGCTCTCAAACATAACAATGGAATGATATAAATGTTGGGTTTTCGGCACAAAAACACAGCGGAAATTAAAAAATAATCAAAGCAATTTCGAATCCCAAAACAGGATCCAAGCGAAACTTAAATTAATTCAGTGGTTTAGATATTATACCGATTATGAAAACGATTAAACGATGCGGTCGAATCCTTTACGCAATCCAATTAGAACCACGTCTCTACGGTATCCACACGAACGCTGCACGAACTGTCGAACGATTCTGCAATAAGAGGGACTTGCGGTACTAGCCACCAAAGGAACGATTATAAAACTGTTTTCTCTCTAGTCTCTCTCTAAGAGCGGCTAGGGTTTTTCAATTATGATAATTACCCTAAGTAGCTGCTATATATCATATATATAGTAGTTAAAAGGAATTAATCAAATCAAAACCTAATTTCATAAAATCCGAATTTATATATATATATCTCTTAATTAAGACTTACTTAATTAATATACATATATACAAATTATCCTTTTAATTTAAATTCGTGATTTAAATATTATTAATCATATTAATATATTTAAATCCTTAAAATTTAAATTAATTCCCTTTTAAATTACGTTCTATGTGTGTGACCCTATAGGTTATTATTACGTTGGCAATAATTTTAAAATCATATTATAAAATTATAAACAGTGAGCGGCATCTAGTAATGCATCATTACTACCCAAGTAAAAATAAGATCGATGATTCGATGCAACCTTTTCGTGACCAATGTTTCAATGTAATTTAATCCTTTTAACCTTAATATCCTATATTAAACTCGAGTCATGGAATGTGTCATACTCCTTATAATTTAATCTGAGTTTTTCTTGATCAATGAGTAGACTATATGAAACAAATCACTATTTGAGTATGGCCATACATTTCATAGTCCTACTCAATCAAGAGGCCAATGGATATCACCCCTAATATATAGGAGGGTTAAATTCCATCTAGATCACTCATATTCCTCACACGATTCATGATGAACCCAATAATCATCTTTATAGTCCACCCTATTAAAGGTGACATTTGATGATATCAAAGTACATAAATTCTCGTGTAGTAATATAGTGATTTCAGATCGGAGGACCATTACATCATTGTTACTTTGAGAATTGCTAATGACACTTCGCATAATGCTCCACATAGAATTCTCATGGTGGGTCTGTCCAGTACATCGTTCTCTAACACATACCTATTCATTGACTTAATATCTCATATATTTATGACCAATGAGATTTGGTCATCAGTCAATCCACATACTAGTCTCAATGCATCATTGTTGTCCTATCAATAATTGTACTCGACTAAGGACATTTAAGAGCAATGATACTAATTGTAATTATATAATCTCATGTTCAAGTCACATATTTGAAACTATATAAATTGTATCACTATTCTAAGGAATTTTATTATGTTAACATTTATATAACGCAGTAAATAAAACCATAATAAAATCATTCATTTATTCAATCAAATATAATATCAAAATGTTAAGCAATTATATCAAATAATTGGCCTCTAGGGCATAAACTCTAACAGTCTCCCACTTGCACTAGAGCCAATCACTCATGTATCTAATACCTATGGAACTAGTGTGACTGTCGTGATTTTACTGCGACAAAGCCTTGGTCAGTGGATCTGCAACATTATCATTTGTTGGCACTCTTCCTATATGTACATCTTCTTTATCAATGATTTCACGGATGAGTTGGTATCGCCTAAGTATATGCATGGATCGTTGGTGAGATCTGGGTTTCTTATCCTGTGCAATGGCTCCATTATTATCACAGTATAGAGCAACCGGATCAATAATGGTTGGAACAACATCAAGTTTAGTGATGAACTTTTTAATCCATATAGCCTCCTTGGCTGCACTAGAAGCATCAATATACTCAGCCTCTGTTGTAGAATCAACTACTGTCTCTTGCTTCGAACTTTTCCAGCTAACAGCACTACCATTAAGGCAAAACACAAAACCTGACTGTGACTTATAGTCATCATTGTCAGTCTAAAAACTAGCATTTGTGTAACCCTTTACTGCAAGTTCGTCTTTACCTCCATATACCAAGAATGAATCCTTAGTCCTTTTCAGGTACTTGAGGATATTCTTGACTGCTGTCCAGTGACCTTCACCTGGATTCGACTGGTATCTGCTCGTCATGCTCAAAGCATACGAGACATCCGGATGAGTATATATCATTGCATACATAATAGATCCAATTGCCGAAGCATAAGGGATCTTTCTCATACGCTCATCATCTTGTTATTTAGGACATTGGGCCTTAGAGATCTTTACACCATGAGTCACGGGTAAGTTTTCTCTTTTCGCCTCTTGCATGCTGAACCGTTTCAACACTTTATCAATATATGTACTTTGACTTAGGCCGAGCATTTTTCTCGATCTATCTCTATAGATCTTGATACCTAAAATTTAGGCAGCATCGCCTAAATCTTTCATGGAGAAACATTTTCCTAACCATATTTTTACAGCCTATAAGGAAGGAATGTCATTCCCAATAATTAATATGTCATCAACATATAATACTAGGAATACAATATGACTCCCACTAACCTTCTTATATAAACAAGGTTCATCTTCATTTTTAATAAAGCCAAATTCTTTGACTGCTTCATCAAATCAAAGATTCCAACTCCGAGAGGCTTGCTTCAATCCATAAATGGATCGCTGCAGCTTACATACCTTTCCAGCATCCTTTGGATTGACAAAACCCTCAGGTTGTGTCATATACACATCCTCAAGGAGATTTCCGTTAAGGAAAGAAGTTTTGAAATCCATCTGCCAGATTTCGTAATCATAAAAAGCTGCAATAGAAAGTAAGATCCTGATGGATTTAACCATTGCCACTGGAGAGAAGGTTTCATCATAGTAAACACCTTGAATTTGTTTGAAACCTTTTGCTACCAGTCGGCCTTTATAGGTTTGTACATTACCATCCATGTCGGTTTTCTTCTTGAAAACCCACTTGCACCCGATTGGTTTTACCCCTTCGGGTGGATCAACCAGAGTCCATACTTGGTTAGTATACATGGAGTCCATCTCAGATTTCATGGCTTGAAGTCATTTCTCAGAATCTGGTCCATTAAAAGCTTCTTGGTAGGAAACAGGCTCATCTTGATCTATGAGCATCACATCGCCATTTTGAGTCACAAGATATCCATAATATCTCTCAGGCTCTTGGCGTGTCCTACCAGATCTATGAATGCCTTGTGTAATTTGAGCAGGTTCACTTTCCACAATATCTTGTGGTTCCTACTCACGTTCCAACTCAGGTCCAATGATATTTTGTGGTTCTCGAATTTCTTCGAGTTCTACTTTCCTCCCACCCTTTAGAGATAAATTCTCTTTCTAGAAAAATACCAGTTCGAGCAACAACCACTTTGTTCTCAGAAGGTTTGTAGAAATAATACCCTTTTGTTTCCTTTGGGTATCCCACAAAATTACATTTGTCAGATTTGGGTCCGAGCTTGTCAGAATCCAGACGTTTTACAAACGCCTCGCAACCCCAAATCTTCATGAACGACATACTAGGACGTTTCCCAGTCCACATTTCATATGTTGTCTTCTGAACCGTCTTTGTAGGAACACGGTTAAGTGTGAATGCAGCTCTCTCTAGGGCATGACCCCAGAAGCTTATTGGAAGATCTGTATGACTCATCACTGATCGTACCATGTCCAACAAGGTTCGATTCCTCCTCTCAGATACACCATTCCATTGTGGTGTTCCAGGTGGAGTGATCTGTGATATAAAATCACACTCCTTTATAAGGTCATCAAAGTCTTGGCTTAAGTATTCACCTCCTCGATCGGATCGAAGGGCTTTTATACTTTTACCAAATTGGTTTTGAACTTCATTCTTGAATTCCTTGAACTTTTCAAAGGATTCGAATTTGTGTCTCATAAGATACACATATCCATATCTACTAAAGTCGTCAGTAAATGTAATGAAGTAATAAAACCTACCTCTTGCTAACGAACTCATGGGTCCACATACATCACTATGTATAAGTCCTAATACATCACTAGCCCGTTCACTGTGTCCAGTGAAAGGGGCTTTAGTCATCTTGCCTAATAAACAGGACTCGCATTTCTCATATGATTCAAAATCAAATGAATCCAAGAACCCATCTTTATGGAGTTTAGATATGCGTTTCTCATTTATATGGCCTAAACGACAGTGCCAGAGATATGTCGGATTTGAATCATTTGATTTAAATCATTTTGTATTTATGTTATAGATAGGCATTTTTAAATCAAGAATATAGAGACCGTTAAATAATTGTGCAACACCATAAAAAATATCATTTAAGTAAAACAAACAGCGATTGTTCTTTATTATAAATGAAAAACCTTCCTTGTCCAAACAAGAAACAGAAATAATGTTTTTGCTTATAGCATGCACAAAATAACAATCTTATAATTCTAAAACTAGCCCAGTGGGGAAAGATAAATGATAAGTTCCTATGGCCAGTGTAGCAACTTTTGCTCCATTCCCAACTCGTAGGTCAACCTCTCCTTTCGCCAAAGTCCAACTCCTTCGGATTCCCTGCACATTAACACAAATGTGAGAACCACATCCAGTATCCAATACCCATGATGTAGAAGTAGACAAGTTGACTTCTATAACATATATACCTGAATGAGAAGTCGTACTTCCTTTCCTTTTCTTCACTTCTTCCAAATAAGCATGACAGTTCCTTTTCCAGTGTCCAAGTTTTCCACAGAAGTGACATTCACCTTCTTTAGCCACCCCACCTTTAGGTTTTAAAGCCTGTTTGGTTTTAGAATTGGGTTTGGCAAAAGATTTAGATCCTATCTTCTTCTTGCCTTTCCAATTTCCCTTAGCATTCCCCTTTTTCACCATCATTATGGGAGCGGGTCCTGCCTTTTTCATGTTGATCTCGGCAGCTCTTAACATGCTCAACAATTCAGTTAGGGGTTTCTCAATTTCATTCATAAGATAGTTCATAATAAATTGAGAGTAGCTGTTGTTCAATGATTGCAAAACAAGATCAGTTTGGGCTTCCAGAGTGATTGGAAAATCCAACCTATCAAGGTACTCAATATACCCAATCATTTTCAGCACATGTGGACCAACTGGATCACGTTCACCCATCTTGCAGTAATACAACGCCTTGCTTGTATCATACCTCTTCTGTCGAGTATGCCCTTTGAACAATTTCTTGAGATGTTTGATCATCTCATAAGCATCCATCAACTAATATTGCTTCTGAAGCTCAGCGTTCATGGTTGCTAGCATGACACAACTCACGTCCAGAGCATCATCTTAATGCTTCTTGTAAGCATTATGCTCCACACGTGGTTGAGTGAGAGCTGGTGCTGCAGGAATGGGCCCCATCAAGGTTATAAAGCTTGCGCTCTTGTTTGAGGACAATCCTCAAGTTCCTATGCCAGTCAAGGAAATTAATTCCACTCAACTTGTCCTTTTCAAGGACTGATCGTAATGAAAGACTATTTGTGTTGTTGTTTTTTTTTTGCTAAATTTAGACTGAAATAAAAGATAGAATACGAACATGGGTCATAACCCCAAGTAGTATACCATAGCCATCATAGCACATGCCCTATGATGGATGAGGTAAACCAAATTTAGCCATAAGAATACAGGGATCCAACACGGAACAAAAGGACAACAAACAACCAACAATTGGCTAGAAAATAGATTATGAAACTACATCAATAATTAGCCAAAAGCCAAAACAGAAACTAGCCCTAAGGAGCCCAATCGCCCAGCACATAGCCCAACCAGTTTCTGAGAAACTGCAGCTAAAATTTCAACAGCAAGTACAAAAAAAGAAGATGTCGAAGACCATCAAAAATTGCAGCAGCAGCTGCCGAGAAGACAGCAGGAACCGGCCCAGCCCCGCACAAGAATCGAAAATAGCATAGGAATCAACACTAGCCCAACTAAGCTATTTCAAAATAGATGACCCCTATGAGCCCAACTTAACATCAGATGAGCCCAATATAGAATCAAGGAGCAACAGAACCAGGTGAGCTCCTCATAGACACAATACCATCTTTTAAGGTTCCTAGCAGTGAAACCTAGTATGGTTCCTAGCAACCACTGGAATCAGCATCATTCCAGAAAACCACCATTTGAAAGACCAACACCTAGAACCCGCATCCCAAACAACCCCCACCATTTGAAAGGCTAACACGAGTCACAACCAAAAGCAAATCTAGCAGAAAACTCCCGCATCCCAAACTAAGAGAGCTGGACTGCAGCTGCTAACCCATAACCACATCTGAAATTAACAGCAGCCTAAACCAGCATCCAATAGAATAGCAGAAAAACAACCAAATAAACCAACTGCCCTACACAGCAGCAACAACCAATCCATTAGTAATACCAAATTCCCCACACAATCAGCAGGAGCAGCACAGACCCAGTCCACCAGCACAAGGATCACAAGGACCTCAACTTCAGAGCTAAAACATTAAATCAGCAGCAACAACTACTATCCCCCAGCCAGACTAATGGCAGCAATCGTGCCCAGCCATACTAGCAGACAGCAGAGCGCAACTGAGGTAGGTACACCAAATCAACTTCAAGCAACTACTAACCCCCAGCAGAGACCAAACACATACAGCCTATACAGTACAGCGGAAGCAACACCAGCATAACCAAAAGCCCAAAGTCAAAGCATTAGTAGCAACCAATTTTGAGAAGCAACTGTAGCAGTATGATCAGCCGCAACAACAAACAACAACAAAAATTGCCAGCCAGTAGTAGCCAGCACAACAAGAAAAATAGGTAGAACTTTGCAGTAACCCTATAGATAGGAAAGGAATTACAGCTGAAATAGATCAGATCAGCATCATGTGACCTAGCAGTACAGACTAATGCAGATTCATACTACAGCCAATCAGAACAGCAACCAAGCAGGACCTGGACTGGACTAAGCTTTGAACACGGGATCATGCACAGCGGCAGAAACAAACGTGATCATAGCAGTGCAAGCATAGAATGGATTCTTCAGCAATGAAACAAACAAACAAGACATAGACCAAGACAGCCCACTACTTTCAAAAATATGCAATCATGCAGAACAATAAATAACAAAAATGATTCAAAGCACTAAATGGTGAAAACCCAGCCTATCCTTGACCCGCTTAAATTTGAGATTAGTATGAAGCCTACACTTTATCAAATTCATAATGTCTTGAACAAGGATCCGGACAGGAGTGGATTTACTGGAGAAAATCCTTGCATTACGCTCGTTCCATAATCTATATACAACAGCAGCAAACCCTAGATGGATAAGGCTGTGATGAAAGCTATGATGGAGGTGATGGGTTAGTTTATCTCTCTAGGATATGTTCTCTCCATTCTCTCTAGATTTTCGTTTCTTTTCATCCACTTCAGTTATCCCCTCTTTCCTTTTTTAGTCTCACGCCCATCCTCACCAAACTTTTCTGTCCCTACCAAAATTTTCTGTTTCCCTCTTTTAGGTCTTTCTTCCTCCTCCGTCCTCCGACCCCCTCCGTCTCTCTTCCCCTCTCTCCGGTCAGCTTCAATGGTTGACCATTTCCACCTTTCTGCTGGTAATTCGACCAGTAGCAATTCGAGAGACATGTTTATGGAGTTTGGGGTCTCTAGACCCAATTCTCCCTCAGTTGAAGTAACTGTTATGGAAGAATTGGCCCCCTTACCTGTTATGGTCCCGGTTGATGTTGATGCTTCTTCAGACTCTGAGGCTAATAGTGTGGCAGAAGACAATATTGGAGCTCATCTCGGGTCCTCTATGTCTGAAATTTTCAAGGCAGCTCAAATCCTGTCGTATCAAGGATAGATTGATGTAGCTGATGAACGTAAGAAGAGTAACATTCTCATTAACTTTATCTTAGCTCAAGGATTCTCTGCAAAACATATTAATGATTATGCTAGTAAAGGTAAATCTATTAGACAAGTTGATGACCGTGATATGGTTGTTAAAGGTCCCATTCGAGTTCCTTATTCGGAGAATGCAGCCTCTGGTTTGGTTGAGAGTCCTGGGCCCCTCTTGGCTTCAGGGAGTGAGGATGGTGTGCTTGGTTCTGGCCCTTCTATTAGCCAAGCTATTTTGGCTGGAACAAAATCTCGGAGCTCTATTGTGGCTATGCCCCCCCCCAAAGTCCTGCTTAAACCTTGAATACTTTCCCCCTTCTCCCCCTTCTAGTGAGAATGGTTCCATCACTATTAAGCCCCCCTCTGAGGTTCTTCAATTAGGGAATAGTCTTTGGATCTCTTGTTTGATTGGGAGTTTCGTTCACTCCAGGCTTCCTTTCAAACTTATGGAAGAAAGCGTGCATAAGATTTGGGATAAGCATGGCCTGCAGAAGATTTTCCTCCAGGATAAAGGATGCTTTGTTTTAAAGTTCTCCTCTCCAGCCGAATGAGATAATATTCTTGCTCTTGGCCCTTGGTACATCTCTAATAAGCTACTCTATCTCAAACACTAGAAGGAGGGATTGGATTTTCAATCTGAATCCTACACTAAAACCCCTGTCTGGGTGAAATTTCATAATATTCCCATGTCTTATCTATCTGCCCCTGGTTTGAGCTATCTTGCTAGTGGAATAGGGCAACCTCTATTTGTGGATAAAGTTACAGAAAAGCTGGAACCTATGAACTTTGCAAGGATGTGCATTGAAGTCTCTTCTTCCTCTGCCTTTCCATCTAGTCTGGATGTTGTGGTCCTTGATGAGGAATCTAAGACCGAAAAAGTCATAGTTGTTAAAGTCGAATATCAAAATAAACCTCAGCTCTATTCTCACTGTAAATCATTTGGGCATTCTCTTCTTCGGTGCCCCTTCGCCAACTTCAAATGGGTTCCTAAACCTCCCCCTTTAGATCCGGCCTCATTGGTCCATCCTGGAACTTCAGGAGTTATCATCTCGCCTGCTCCTCCCAATAGCTTGCCTTCTGATAGTTGGACGTTGGTGTCTAAAGTTCCCAAGCTTGCTGGCACCTCATCTCCCCCCTCCCCTCGGTGTTGCCTAGCCCTAACTCTTTTAATCTCATTGCGTCCTCTGATGGGTTTTCAAATACAGATAACACTCCCCCGCCCAACCCCCTTGTGACCAAGTTAAGATAAATTGATGAGAAGGATGTCCGTGACCTTAAGCATAAGGCCAAAACTTCTGCTGATACAAGCCAAATTTCTAAGAAAAAGATCAAAGGAGGGGGGAGCCTCAGGTCCCCTACTTAATTTCTCCTATCTTTTATGTTATCTTTTTGCTCTATGAATATTAGAGGTGTTAATAAGTCTCCCAAGAAGGCTAGTGTCCAGGCTCTCATTGTTAAACATAGTCTCTCTTTTGTTGGTCTTATAAAAACTAGGGTCAAGAGCACAAAGGCCATTGTAATCTCAAAATCTATCTGTAATCGCTGGGAATGACATTTTAATTATGACTTTCATAATAATGGTAGAATTTGGGTTGGTTGGGACCTTGTATTTTGGAAAGTCAATATAATATCTTCGTCTTCTCAATTTATACACTGTTTTGTCTCATATATTAGTCTTGATTCCCAATTTTTTGTTACTATTATTTATGGGCTCAACACTCCTATTGAGAGGAAGGCTTTGTGGAAAGATCTTCGGGATCTTGCTAAGAACATAAACCTGCCTTGGTCTCTTCTGGGTGATTTTAATGTTGGCCAATCTCTTTCTGAAATCAATGGAGGTGCTATCTCTTGGGATTATGGCATGCAAGACTTCAAAGACCTTCTCTCTGATTTATCCTTGGTGGACTTGCGAGCCTCTGGTCCTCTACTTACTTGGTGGGATTCTCAATTAGCTAATCCGACATACAAAAAGCTGGACAGAGCTATGGTTAATCACTTATGGCTGGATTCTTTCCCTACTTCTCAGGCCCTGTTTACTCCTCGAGAGCTTTTTGACCATTGCCCTGTGGTGGTGAATCTTGGCCTGGTCATCCTCTGCCTTCCGAAGCCATTCCAATTTTTCAATTTCATGGCTGGTTTAGAAACTTTCGTGGAAGTTGTGCAATATGCTTGGAATACTCCTGCCTCTGGGGACCTATTGAAAATTCTTTCGGGTAAGCTCAAAGCTGTTAAGAAGGCCTTAATATGTCTGAATCGTGTTAATGGTAATCTCTATTCCAATGTTGAAAAATCTAGAGCTCTTCTTCATGCTACGCATCAGACTATTATCATAAACCCACCCTATCCTCTCCTCCTCTCTCTCCAGCAGTCACAATCGGCCACCCTTTGGGCTGACCTTCTTTGTGAAGAAAAGCTTCTGAAACAGAAGTTTAGGATACAATGGCTTAAGGAAGGGGATAAGAATACTGGGTTCTTCCATAACCAAATCAAGAACAGATGAAACCATAATAAAATCCTATCTATTGAAAATGATGAGGGGGATTTGTGTTATGGTCACTCAGCTATCCAAGGTATTGCAGTTGACCATTTTCGCTCTCTGTTGGGAAGTTCTGCTGTAGATCAAGCTATCCCAGACCTGGAATCTGTGAAATCTATGGTCTCTTCCAAGATATCTTCTCAACAAGCTCTTTGCTTGAACGAGATATTACAGATGAGAAAATTCTTAATACTTTGAAGCACATGAAAAAGAATAAGAGTCCTGGCCCAGATGGTTTTAATGTTAACTTTTTTATTCTTACTTGGGATATTGTGGGCCCGGTCTTAACTGCGGCCATTCAATCTTTTTTTCTCCAAGGATGTCTTCTCAGAGGCACTAATGCTACGGCCATTGCTCTTGTTCCCAAAAATGCCAACCCATCTTCCATGAATGACTATAGACCAATATCTTATTGTAATACCACATATAAATGTATTTCTAAGATTATTGCCCCGCGTCTCATGGGTATCCTTCCTTCTATCATTTCTCCAAACCAAGCTGCTTTTATAAAAGGTAGAAGGATTGGTGACAACATCCTTCTCGCTCAAGAACTCTTCAGGAATTATCATAGACCCTACGGGCCACCTAGATATGCTCTAAAAATTGATTTTAGGAAAGCTTTTGACTCAATCTCTTGGGATTTCCTAATGGTTGTTCTTCATTCCCTTAACTTCCCCCTACGAAATTCCTATTCTAGAATAAAGCTTGCATTACCTCCACTACCTTCTCTGTCAAGGTCAATGGTGCTCTTTGTGGCTACTTCAAAGGATACAACAGGCTTAGGCAAGGGGACCCTCTCTAACCTTATCCTTTTGTCATTATCTTGGAAGTTCTATCCCTTATGCTTGCTAGAGCATCCAAGCTTCCTTCTTTCCATCATCACTGGAAGACAGACGCCCTCTCCCTCTTTCATCTCTGTTTTGCAGATGATCTCATCATCTTCCGCCGTGGAGAAATTGGCTCTGTTAATACCATAAAAAATTGCCTGGATCTGTTCTCCTCTCAGTCTGGCCTGCGTATTAATGCCTCGAAGAGCATGTGCTTTTTCTCCCATGTTCCTCCTGACACTAGTGAAGATATCTTGTCTACTCTGGGATTCCAGTTGGGCTCCTTTCCTGTAAAATTTCTTGGGGTGCCATTGATCACAACCAAACTTAGTCTTGCAGACTGCCAACCCCTCCTTGAAAAGCTGAAATTCAGAATTACTTCTTGGACTAATTGTTTTCTCTCTTATGCTGGTAGATTGCAATTGATTAAATCAGTTATTCACTCTGTCCAAGCCTATTGGTCAGCCCACTTTATACTCCCAGCTTCGGCTATCAATGATATGAAATCTTCCATGTCTAGATTCCTCTGGAAAGGGCCTTCTATGGGTAAATCTGAAACTAAGGTTGCTTGGAACAAAATTTGTCTCCCTTTTGCTGAAGGGGGGGTTGGCTATCAAGAACCTTTAAGAGTGGAACAAAGCTCAAATTTTGATGCATCTTTGGCAAATCATTTCTCCCTCCTCCTCCTCTTTCTGGGCTAAGTGGGTGCGAGTTGTCCATCTCAAAAACAAATACTTCTGGATTATACCTATTCCCTTGGATTGTTCTTGGATCTGGAGAAAATTCCTTAAGCTCCGTCCTATTGCTTGCAGGTACATCTCCTTTTCTATCGGTAATGGTGCTTGTACTAGCCTTTGGTTTGATCCATGGCTCGGTCCTACTCCTTTAGCTTCTTCTATCCATTCTCCCTTGATTCGGAACTCTGGCCTTGGGCCGGCGGCCTCTGTTAGCCAAAGTCACGGGAGTGATAACCTGTGCACTTATATGTATATGTATATAATATATAATATATAATATATAATATATTTTATTTAAAAGATTTTGCTTTAATTATGGATCGTTCGATTAAAGTAAATCAATCTGGACCGTTCATGAGTTAGTTACTATGCATTCTATTTTTCTATAAATAGAAGCTCATTTCTTCATTATTTTCTTACGAATTCACTGAGCTCTAGAGAGAGAAAATTTTAGAGAGAAAGAAGAAGAGAAGTCTGCTAACTTTCTTTTCATATATTCAGTTTCTTTTACGGTAAGGGATATTATTCTTTTGTATTTGAGAAGAGAACTTCTGTTATTCCATTTCTTTATTATTCTGTTGGAATAACTTGTATACGCAGAATACCCTATACGTGGTGACATTCTTCTATTATACCCTATACGTGGTGACATTTTTCTATTATTCTGTCTTTATTTTTCCGTTGGAACATCCTGTCTGTGCTATACGCCGGACCTGGTTCCGTTTTTATTATTCTGTCTTTATTTTCTGTTGGAACGCCCTGTCTATGCTTTACGCCGGATCTGGTTCCGTCTTTATTATTCCATTCTTTATTATTCTGTTGGAACATCCTCTCCGTGTGATTTTCACCTGACCTGGTTCCATTATTATTATTCTGTTGGGATAACCTACCTATGCGAAGTACTGCATGCATGGTGATTTTTGTTGTTATTCCATTCCTTATTATTCTCATATGGTTAAAATTTTGACTTCTATACTCCATGAAATTAGTGGAATATCCTTGATATTTGCGCTTCATCCAGTATTTTTCATGGAAATATTCTTATGAGAAATCTTAAATTTTACTCTACAAAGCAGTATCATGTTGACAATTTTGACATTATTAGTTCCTGAATAAATTAATTCTTGAACTTGTTTTATTGAATTCTTATATCATTGTCATCATCCTCATGTTTATATTTTTAAAAGTCATCTGTGGTCTGTAATGCAGAGATGGACTTGGTATGATTATGACCAGGGATTATTCGGTGTAATCATGACCGTAATGTTACAATTGATGTGGTAAAAGTCCTCATTGGCCCGTAGTGCATTGATGAACAGTTGTTGGCATGATCATGACCATTGATGAATACACAAATATCTTTGGCCCGTAGTGCATGAAATTTGTGGTCGTGACCCTAATGAATATCATTGGCCATAGTGCAGGGATGATGTGGATTATTTATTAAGCTGAGTCTCAGCGATAAAAGTGATGAAAAACTTTTTAAATCATAAAAGATATTAGATTCTATTCTCTACTTGACTTTTTTAATGGATTGCTTGATCCGCTGCAGTTAAACTTGATGTTGTTATATTTTATTAGTTTAACACTGTTGAAGGCTAACGATAATTTATTCTGCATTATCTTAGTCATAATATTTCTTATTGGGCTAGTCGAGCTCACCCTTTATTTCACTGTTCTCTTCAGGAAATGAGAACATAGCAGGGACTAGTCGGGGAACGGAGTGACGGTCCAGAGGATAGCATTAGTAGTCCTCACTATTCTGTGAAATAGTGTGTTAATAATTATAATGAGGACTCCTTTTGAGTTTTTATAATCTCTAGTAGACAATATTTATATTCAAACTTAATTTTATGTTTTGTCGTATTGTACATGACAGTTGTATTAGTAAGTTGTATTTGAATTCTGTACCACGTATCTGGCGACGCAAGATGGGTGATGTATACCTAATTTTGGGGGCGTCACAGTCGTAGAGTGCTTCTTCTAGTTCGTAGAGTGGATTCTTGGTCTTCGTAGAGTTCCCTTCGGCCTCGTCTGGGTCTTCGTAGATTGAGCTTCGGCCTTGGATGGGTCTACGTAGGGTGAGCTTCGACTGGATTTTTGTAGAGTGAACTTTGGCCTCGGCTGGGTCTTCGTAGAGCGAGCTTCACCCTCAGTTGGGTCTCCGTAGAGTGAGCTTCAGCTGGATTTTCGTAGAGTGACCTTTGGCCTAGGGTGGGCTTTCATAGAGTGGGGCTTCAACTTTATTCAGCTTTGGCCTGCTCGGTCTTTGTCTTCTTTTCCTGAAGGTTATCCTCAATGGCTTAGTCTTTGGATTTATGGGGCTTCATTAAGTGGGTTCTCTTCGAGTGGGCCTTCGTTAAGTGGCTTAGTCTTTTGATTTGTGGGGCTTGTTCAGGTTGTTCCGTGTTCGGGCGCCTTCATTATGCTTTGTGATGAGTAGGTTTTATACCTATGAATCCGATATTATTAAACTTAATTATTGTTATATTTAATTGTTTTGTAGGATCTTTTTATGTGTTTTGTGTTTATTTGTTGTAGGTTGGAGCTGGAGGGACAAATTGGTCATTTCGGAGAAGAAAAAGGTCAAAAATCATGAAAATTAAAGCTGAGTGGCATTTCTGTAATTACGTGGTCCTGGTCAAGCGCCTAGGCGCTTGAAAATAGCCTATGATGAGCGCCTAGGCGCTCTAGTGCGTAAAAAGGTGCGTTTTTCTGCTGCCAAGTGGGTTTTTAAAGCCAAATAGGAGTCTGAATGAGGGCTGAGACCAATACAAATAGGAGAGGACTCTAAGCAAGGAGAAAAAGGAATATTGCAAGCAATCAATCAATTTTTGAAGAGATTTTTGCAGAGAGAACAAGGAAGAAAAACACGAAGGAGAATTGCAAAGGCTGAAGATCTAAGAGAGAGTTTAAGAGTTAATTCAGAGTTTCTTCTTCTCTTTTCTAGTTTTATCTTTTGTAACTATTTGGGATGTTTGAATTATTAATCTGGATGATGTTTTTCTTTATTACTATCATGAACTAAATTTTAATTAAAATTGCAACGGAACTTGGTATGTAGTTTAAATTGCAAGCTTCCCATTGAATGAAAGTTAGTTTTTATTGAATTGTTTATTATATCTTATGTTTATTGATTAATTGTTTGGCCAACAATTATTTTGATAATCTATATAAAATTGGAAGATGGAGTATAGATTGAGATCTTGATATGATAACATCTGTTCATATAATCTGAATAGGGTTAATATGATTAGCGTATAGGATAGGAATATACCTATGTGTCTTTTGTATCCATTGAAAGAATTTGTGCGTAAAACCCTAATTAACTTGATTCACATAGGAATATTCATAAAGCATTCTTGGATAACAATTCATATTAATTGATTTATTTTAAATGGGAAGTAAGTTAGTTTGAATAAAATACCAAGGGAAGTTGTAATCTTAACCTGTTAAATCTGCAGTTATTCTTGTGAAATTTTGTTTTTAATTATTAGTTTGTTAAGTTTAAATTTCAAATCATAAACAAAATTTTCTTAGTTTAAAATAGGATTAATTGCATTAGAGTTAGTAATTGATAATTATTAGTCTATTTCCTCGTGGGAACGATATCCTTGCTTGCTGAATATTACAATTGAACGCGTATACTTGCGTGGTAAAGTGCTATAAAAAATTAAGGCAACAAGTTTTTGGCGCCGTTGCCGGGGAAATTAGTTTAATATTTTGTCATTATTGAATTTTATAGCGTTAATCTTAATTTAAACTTTTTCTGTTCTGGTCTATTCAGGTGCTCCTGACTAGTGTATGCAAACGCGATCGAAGAAGACAGATTTATTGCCTCACGAGGACGACATCGAGAAAAAATTTCAGCAGTTGCGTAAGTGGGTTAAAGAAACCAAAGAAGCACTTGATAAGAAAGATACTATGGCTGAAGAAGAGCAAAAAGCACTGCGGGATTATGCTACGCCGCGGGTTACTGAAATTCAGTCGAGTATTACGAGACCTACCATTACTGCTACAAGTTTTGAGATAAAACCGGGGACAATACAGATAATTCAAAATTCATGTCAGTTTGGAGGGTTACCAAACGATGATTCGAACGATCATATAGTCAGCTTTATAGAAATCTGCGATACTTTCAAGTACAATAATGTGTCAGAGGATGCAACAAGGCTAAGGCTATTTCCATTTACTCTCAGAGATAAGGCTAAGAGTTGGCTCCATTCACTACCACCAGGCTCAATTACTACATGGAATGATCTAGCCCAGAAATTTCCTGCAAAGTTTTTCCCGCCTGCAAAAACAGCAAAGTTGCGGAACGATATCTTCTCTTTCGTTCAGCATGATTCAGAATCACTATATGAAGCTTGGGAGAGATTCAAAGATTCATTGCGAAAATGTCCACACCATGGGATTCCTAAATGGCTTCAGGTGCAAACTTTTTATAACGGTTTATTCAGCACAATGAGATCGAGTATAGATGCTGCAGCAGGAGGAGCTATTATGGCCAAGAATTGTGATGAGGGGTATCAGTTGCTTGAAACCATGGCAGCTAATAATTACCAATAGCCAATAACAAGAACAACTCAGCCAAGGACAGTCGGAGTGTATGAAGTGGATGCGATGACAGCATTGTCAGCTCAAGTGACAGCTCAGATTTCTGCTCTTACAAAGAAGATAGATGCACTTGGGGTACAACCAGTTCAGAAAATGGAAACGATATGTGAAATATGTGCGGGTAACCACTCAAGTGATCAATGTGCAATAAATCCTGAATCAGTCCATTTTGTTTCCAATTATAACAGGCAGCAGGGCAGTTATGCAAACAACTACAATTCAGAAGTGAGAAACCACCCGAATTTTTCTTGGAGTAATAATCCGTCACATGCTCAAGCCCAAGCTCCAAGGCAAACATATCCACCTGGATTTCAGCCACATCAACAAACTCAACAACACCCACAACCTCATCAGCCTAATAAGTTGTCACAAATGGAAGAATTGTTGGCAAGATTGACAACTCAGTTTGAAGCCACAACGAAAAACCAATCAGCGGCAATCAAGAATCTTGAGAATCAAATGGGGCAAATGGCTAATGCTTTGAATACTAGAGCTCTAGGTTCTTTACCTAGTGATACGAAGAAAAATCCAAGGAATGATGGAAATGAGCACTGTAAGGCAGTTACACTCAGAAGCGGGAAGGAGTTGACTACAGATTTGGACGGACACAAGAAAATAATTTCTGCTGAGGATGGTGAATAAGAGAGTGGAAATTCGGAAAGTAAATCTGGGGAAAAAGTTGTGACAAAACAACAAGAAGATAAGCAAACAACAGTTATACCACCTGTGACGTTTCCTCAAAGATTTCAAAAGCAAAAATTAGATAGACAATTTTCAAAATTTTTAGAAGTGTTCAAAAAGCTGCAAATTAACATTCCATTCGTAGATGCTTTAGAACAAATGCCTAGTTATGCAAAATTTATGAAAGAAATTTTAGCAAGAAAGAGGAAGCTAGGGGAGTTCGAAACTGTAGCATTAACAGAAGAATGTAGTGCAATTCTGCAAAGAAAGTTACCACCGAAGTTGAAGGATCCGGGTAGCTTTACAATACCGTGCACGATTGGACCCCAGTTCTTTAACAGATGTTTGTGTGATTTGGGGGCAAGTATTAACTTGATGCCACTTTCGATCTACACTCAGTTGGGATTACCAGCGCCAAAGCCAACAAATATCTCTCTACAGCTCGCAGATAGATCAGTGACATACCCTAGGGGCATTGTGGAAGACATATTAGTGAAGGTGGACAAATTCATATTTCCAGCTGACTTCATTGTGTTGGACTACGAAGAGGATAAAGGCATACCCATTATCCTTGGAAGACCGTTTTTAGCCACTGGAAGGACATTAATTGATGTACAAAAGGGAGAGTTAACAATGAGAGTTCAAGATGAAGAAATAACTTTTAATGTTTTCAAGGCTATGAAATTTCCGAAGGAAGAGGAAGAGTGCTTAAGAGTTGATCTAATTGAAGAAGCAACTGAAGAGGTATTTAGTGAATATGTGAATGAAAACCCTCTTGAAACCACATTGGTTAGTGAAAATTTATTTGATGATTCAACTGTGATAGAATGGGTCCAAATGTTAGATTCAACTCCGAAGTTCACACGATGTCTACAAAAATTTGAACCTCTGGATTATCGGGGAAAGCTAGATGAAAATGTGACATCATACGTAGAAGAACCGCCTACCTTGGAACTTAAGCCATTGCCTAACCACCTCCGGTACACCTACCTTGGTTCTTATTCCTCATTGCCAGTCATTATTTCTGCATCACTTGATAAGGTTCAAGAAGAAAAGCTACTAAGGGTACTTAGACAATACAAGACTGCTCTTGGATGGACTATTGCAGATATCAAGGGGATAAGCCCATCAATTTGTATGCATAAGATTTTGTTGGAAGATGAAGCAAAACCAACTATTGAACAACAACGAAGACTCAATCCCATC
Organism: Panax japonicus; assembly: GCA_020205505.1. Lineage (NCBI taxonomy): Eukaryota > Viridiplantae > Streptophyta > Magnoliopsida > Apiales > Araliaceae > Panax > Panax japonicus. The sequence goes on from JAINUV010001490.1 coordinate 635,947, forward strand.
ATGAAGGAAGTTGTTAAAAAGGAAATCATTAAATGGTTGGATGCGGGAATTATCTACCCTATCTCAGATAGCTCATGGGTAAGTCCGGTTCAATGTGTTCCAAAGAAAGGGGGAATGACAGTAGTTGCGAATGAGCAGAATGAATTGATCCCAACGCGAACAGTTACTGGTTGGCTGGTGTGTATGGATTACAGGAAGTTGAATAAGGCCACTCGTAAAGACCATTTTCCTCTACCATTCATAGATCAGATGTTGGACAGGCTTGCAGGGCACGAGTATTATTGCCTCTTGGATGGATACTCTGGCTATAACCAGATTGCCATTGCACCCGAGGATCAGGAGAAAACAACATTCACATGACCATATGGCACCTTTGCTTTTCGCAGAATGTCCTTTGGGTTATGTAATGCGCCATCAACGTTTCAACGGTGTATGATGGCTATTTTTTCTGATATGGTTGAACAAAATCTTGAGGTATTTATGGATGATTTTTCAGTTTTTGGGGATTCGTTTGATTATTGTTTGGAAAATCTCACTCTCGTGATCAAACGGTGTATGGAAACGAATTTGGTTTTAAACTGGGAGAAATGTCATTTTAAGGTGCAAGAAGGGATAATCTTAGGTCACCGAGTATCATCAAAAGGAATTGAGGTTGATAGAGCTAAAATCGAAACCATTGAGAACCTGCCACCACCAATTTCTGTAAAGGGTATTCGAAGTTTTTTGGGACACGCTGGTTTCTATAGACGATTTATAAAAGACTTCTCCAAAATCACAAAACCACTTTGCAATCTTTTGGAGAAGGATGTCCCATTCAACTTTGATCAAGCATGCCTAGAAGCTTTTGACGTGTTGAAGAAGAAACTTGTTACCGCACCTGTAATCATAGCGCCAGATTGGAATATCCCATTCGAATTAATGTGTGATGCTAGCGACTATTTGATTGGTACAGTTCTTGGCCAACGAAAAGATAAAATTTTTCACGTTATATACTATGCTAGTAAGACATTGACGGATGCTCAACTGAATTATACCACTACCGAGAAGGAGCTATTAGCAGTTGTTTATGCATTTGATAAATTTCGTTCATATTTGATTGGAACAAAGGTGATTGTGTTTACAGATCATTATGAAATTAAGCACTTAATAGCAAAGAAAGACGCAAAGCCGAGATTAATTAGATGGGTATTATTTCTACAAGAGTTTGACTTAGAGATCCGGGATTGAAAAGGAACAGAAAATCAGGTTGCTGCTCATTTATCACGGTTAGAAAATTCAGAAATAAAGAAAAATGACACAACAGTGATCAACGAATTTTTTCCGGATGAACAGCTATTTGCGGTAAGGATGGATACACCTTGGTATGCAGATTATGTAAATTTCATTGTCAGTAAGGTGTTTCCGCCTGATTTGACAAGCCAGCAGAAGAAGAAATTTCTCCATGATGTGAAACAGTATTTATGGGATGAGACATTTTTATTTAAACAATGTGGCGATCAAGTAATAAGAAGGTGCGTCCCGGAAGTTGAAATGGAGAATATTCTATACCAATGTCATGCATCTGACTATGGTGGACATTTTGGGGGAGAAAGAACGGCAGCTAAAGTGCTTCAATGTGGATTTTTCTGGCCAACACTCTTTAAAGACGCCCGTGTGTTTTCATTAAAATGTGACAGATGCCAAAGAGTTGGTAATATATCAAAGCGACACGAGATGCCACTTAATATGATCCTGGAAGTCGAATTGTTTGATGTTTGGGGAATTGACTTCATGGGACCATTTCCACCATCTTTCTGTAACTCCTGTATACTTCTAGCGGTGGACTACGTTTCGAAGTGGGTAGAAGCTATAGCATCGCCCACCAATGATGCGAAGGTTGTGATTAAGTTCATTCGGAAGAACATTTTCTCTAGATTCGGCACTCCTCGCGCAATCATTAGTGATGAAGGAACACACTTCTGTAATAAGCAGTTTTCAGCTATCCTCGCTAAGTACGGAGTCACTCATAGGATAGCTACTGCTTACCATCCACAAACAAGTGGTCAAGCTGAGGTATCTAACCGAGAAGTGAAACGAATCCTCGAGAAGATAGTGAATCCTAGTCGCAAAGATTGGTCTAGCAAGTTGGACGATGCTTTATGGGCATACCGTACAGCTTACAAAACTCCGATAGGAATGTCTCCGTACATGTTGTTTTTGGGAAGGCATACCATCTTCTAGTTGAACTCGAACACAGTGCTTATTGGGCAATTCGGAAGTTAAACTTTAATATATCTGCCGCGGGGGAGAAGCGCCTCTTACAATTGAATCAATTGGATGAATTCAGACTCCAATCGTATGAGAACGCGAAGTTATATAAAGAAAAGATTAAGAGGTGGCATGATGAGAAAATTCTGGAAAGAAAGTTTGAAGCAGGTCAAACAGTGTTATTATACAATTCAAGGCTTAAACTGTTTCCTGGAAAGTTGAAATCTCGTTGGTCTGGGCCATTTATAATTACAAAAGTCTATCCTCATGGAGCTGTAGAAGTGGAAGACCCGATTTCAAAACGTAATTTTAAAGTCAACGGTCAAAGATTGAAGCACTACTATGGGGGTTGTGTTGATCGTGAAAAGACATCAGTCAACCTCGCTGATTAGAACAGAGGAGAAAGTCAGGCTGAAGACTATAAACCAAGCGCTAACTGGGAGGCAACCCAGGAATTTTTATTGTTATTTGCTATTTTTACTTTTATTAATTTGCTCTACTATTAGTTTATTTAGTGGTTAAAATTTTATAGTTTAGGATTTGTTACATCCATCGTTCTCTAACAGAGATTCAATTGATTGCAGGAAAGGAGGCCAAGGATATATGATCTCAATAATTTGAACGTCCACTCGTCAAAATATCAAATTTCTAATCAAATCCGCAAATTTTGGTGTGGAAGGAAACACGTTATTGGAGGTATGGCATGCAAGAAGCGTAAAACACTAAAACAAGCACTCTGCACAGACCAAGCGCCTAGGCGCTCCAGAAAATCCAAGATCAAGCACCTAGGCGCTCAAAGTCAGTACCTGTTTTCATGACCAAGCGCCTAGGCGCTCCAGCCCAGGCCAAACCAAGCGCCTAGGCGATCCACACGTCCCAAACCTTCTACAAGCAACCGCCTAGGCGGTCCAGAAAGCACACTAACCAGCGCCTAGGCACTCCAATACAAAAAAAAATAAAAATAAAAGCCCCAATTCGGGCTACACTTCTCCCATTCCAAATCAAACACTTTCTTACTCTCCTACTCCATCTCTAACTCACCACAACTCTAAACCCTCATCTAATCTAGCCTAAACAACCAATCTTTCTCTTACAAATCCTAATCAAACACTAAATCTCTACCCAAACCAAGGCAACTAAGTTCCATATTATCATCCTTCTTTACCAATTCGGGATTCAACTTGCATTCAAGCCACATCTATCTAAAGTAAGGGTTCAAAGCTCAAATTGCTCATCCAACTTTGATTGAACATCATATTTGGCTATACCCAAGTAAGTACACAAGATTTTAGTGCAAATTATTTGGATTCACTTGGATAATAGCTTTGTTAGTACTTTGAAGCTAGTTTATATCATTGTGTGGGCTCAAGTGGGTGTGGGTACTCTTAATTGTTACTTGTATTGCCTTGGAAGTATTGTGGACTTCATAATTGGAAAAATTGGTGAAAATTAAGTTTGGGGGAGTGCCTACCAATAGTGTTCCGAATCTGTGCACACCAAGTGTTCGATAGTTTGTCACAAAGAGGATTTTGGCTCTCCTAAGTCATTGAGTATCATTTGTGTTGGCAAGAACTTAGTACATAAGACTATGGCTACTAAGAGACAAAGAGGAGAGACTTCGGGCACTTCGCAAAAGTATGACAAAAAGAGATTTACAAGTGCTAAAGCGTCCGAAAGATATTACAATGTACTTTCTAATAAAGCACTAATTCCTGAGCGTGGATTATTGCCAGAGATAGAAGATGGGGAATTATTACAGATGATTGGGAGTAGAAGATGGGTGAACTTTACAACCCAACCGGATGCATCGGTTGTTAAAATTGTTAAGGAATTCTACGCCAATGCAATAGATCATGTTGGTAACGTAATTTGGGTTCGAGGAAAATCAGTGGAGGTCAGTTTTGGGTCAATAAATGCTTATTACAGCTTGAACACGATACCCAATAATGGATACATGCAATATTTACAACACGAGCTAGACTACAGTGAGATAATTCAAGCCTTGTGTGTACCTGGAACAACATGGAAATTAACAGATCAACAAGAGGCTGTTTTGTTCCCCGCATCCAAACTAAGCAGTTATGGGAAAGCATGGCATGCCTTTATTTGTGCCAAGTTGATGCCATGTAGGCATATGAGTGATGTTATAAATCAAAGGGCAGCATTGCTTTTCTAAATTGCATCAGGAAAAATTATAGATGTGGGCCAAGTTATTCATGATTCCATTGACAAAGCAATTCGAGGAGGGACCTCAGGTGGATTACCACACCCATCTTTGATCACAGGACTATGTCAACAAGCTGGGGTAAAATGGGATGCCGAGGAAGCTACACAGCCTCCTTTAGCCGCAATTGACCACTCGCTTATTAAGAAGTACAAGGTATGGGGTGGGGGGATACCACACCCGAGAGGGTTAGGATTCATTATTGCTCCTCCCGAGCCTGCAGCCGAGCCTATTCACCAATTACACGACAATCCTCCTGAAGCTGGAAGTTACGAGCAACCACCTAATTTTTATGAAGATATCCGTCGAGATTTGAGAAATCAAACTAGAAGGATCGACATGGTGGGCACTCGAGTTCAGGAAGGTTTTGACCGAATGGAAAGAAATCAGGATAGTTTAGCTCAGCGGCAAACGGAGGTGTATCAGAATTTCAGTGCAGCATTCCTTGAAATGTTTGCCCGCATGAATCCAGGTGCCGCTCCCTACCAATTTCCACCATTGTCTGCATACCCCCCCAGATGAAGAAGAAGAAGAGGAAGAAGAAGAGGAAGAAGATTCTGACGAGGAATAAAGCTTCTATCTTTCAGGGAAGTCCTCAGTGCTTAATTTCTTAAATTTTATTTGTTATATACAATGAGGACATTGCATCGATTAAGTTTGGGGGTGTAATTGTCCAGCTCCAGTTTATGCATGTAGTATTCATCTAGTGCATTCATATAGTATTTAGTTAATAGTTTTTCATATAGTTTGCATTCATATAAAAAAAAACCAAAATTTTGCAGTTTTGGCATATTAATTGTAGTTTTTGCATGTTTCCAGCCGTTAGATAGTTTAAGTCTGTTTTGGCCTGTGATGAGTTTGGAATTGAGTAGACAAGTATAGTATTGTCTGTTAAGACTTTGATGTGATTTCTTGTCATGATTTGAATCTGTACCTGTTTGAAACTGATATAATAAGGATAACACAGTAAAGCAACCATGTTGACTGATTGAGTTTAAATTGACACATAATGGACTTCTAGAGGATAATGCTAGTTTGAATGAATGAAAGACATGAATAGGCAAAGATGACTAAATTTAGATAAAAACTTAAGTTTGGGGGAAAAATTTGGGATATATAAGCTTAAATAATAATAATAATAATAATAATACCGTGGCTAGTTTTGTTTCGGGGCCTTTGTTACTTGAGTAAGTACGCCCGAAGGGGTATCTTAAAACCTATCGCCCTAAGGTCTTATATGGTCTGGGAGTCGTTGGTCGAAAGCTCGCTAAGGGGTAGCACTGTTAGCCTAATGGAATGAGACATTGCACAGTCATGGTTAAAAAAATATATATATATGAAAAAAAAGTAATAAAATGGGAAAAGAGCAAAAAAGCCCCCGTAAAGCACAATAAAGCATAAGTATCCCGGATTAGACTCTTAAATTTGGTGGATATTTGTCTTTAGTTGGTTTTAGCTTGTTCGTGAATTTTGTAAGTTTACACTGTATGATTCCTTTAAAGAGATTTATTATGTGTTGTATTTAGCATCATATCAGTTAGTATGGATGTTAAGCACACACACACACTATATCAATAATAATAGGTTAAGATTTGATGATTGACGAGGAAATTATTAATCTGTCTTGATATGATGTACTAGCATGTTTATTGTGATTTCTCTGAGGCTTGATGAATAGATTTTGTTCTATTTGACTGCTGGAATGTAGGCATTTAGATAGCTGCATTTGCATTGCATATTTAGTTATTGCATTGTGTTGTGTTGCTTGGGGACAAGCAATTGGTTAAGTTTGGGGGTATTTGATGAGTAGGTTTTATACCTATGAATCCGATATTATTAAACTTAATTATTGTTATATTTAATTGTTTTGTAGGATCTTTTTATGTGTTTTGTGTTTATTTGTTGTAGGTTGGAGCTGGAGGGACAAATTGGTCATTTCGGAGAAGAAAAAGGTCAAAAATCATGAAAATTAAAGCTGAGTGGCATTTCTATAATTACGTGGTCCTGGTCAAGCGCCTAGGCGCTTGAAAATAGCCTATGATGAGCGCCCAGGCGCTCTAGTGCGTAAAAAGGTGCGTTTTTCTGCTGCCAAGTGGGTTTTTGAAGCCAAATAGGAGTCTGAATGAGGGCTGAGACCAATACAAATAGGAGAGGACTCTAAGCAAGGAGAAAGAGGAATATTGCAAGCAATCAATCAATTTTTCAAGAGATTTTTGCAGAGAGAACAAGGAAGAAAAACACGAAAGAGAATTACAAAGGCTGAAGATCTAAGAGAGAGTTTAAGAGCAAATTCAGAGTTTCTTCTTCTCTTTTCTAGTTTTATCTTTTGTAACTATTTGGGATGTTTGGATTATTAATCTGGATGATGTTTTTCTTTATTACTATCATGAACTAAATTTTAATTAAGATTGCAACGGAACTTGGTATGTAGTTTAAATTGCAAGCTTCCCATTGAATGAAAGTTAGTTTTTATTGAATTGTTTATTATATCTTATGTTTATTGATTAATTGTTTGGCCAACAATTACTGTGATAATCTATATAAAATTGGAAGATGGAGTATAGATTGAGATCTGGATATGATAACATATGTTCATATAATCTGAATAGGGTTAATATGATTAGCGTATAGGATAGGAATATACCTATGTGTCTTTTGTATCCATTAAAAGAATTTGTGCGTAAAACCCTAATTAACTTGATTCACATAGGAATATAGTGAGTTGATTAACTGGGGTGTTCCTTATAATTCCGCATCTTAAAGATTGGGTTTAGGAGGATTTGTTCACATGTCTTTGGAAGAAGTGCGTGAATATTCACAAAGCATTCTTGGATAACAATTCATATTAATTGATTTATTTTAAATGGGAAGTAAGTTAGTTTGAATGAAATACCAAGGGAAGTTGTAATCTTAACCTGTTAAATCTGCAGTTATTCTTGTGAAATTTTGATTTTAATTATTAGTTTGTTAAGTTTAAATTTCAAATCATAAACAAAATTTTCTTAGTTTAAAATAGGATTAATTGCATTAGAGTTAGTAATTGATAATTATTAGTCTATTTCCTCGTGGGAACGATATCCTTGCTTGCTGAATATTACAATTGAACGCGTATACTTGCGTGGTAAAGTGCTATAAAAAATTAAGGCAACACTTTGACATATATTGTAACATATCTTTATGGCAGTCGCCTGTATATTTTTAATAGTCTTTACTTCATAGGGCATGTCATATGGTGTCTATGATATTCTGTCTGGGTCTATCCCATGCGGTCATGTAATCCCCCATTTATTTATTTCAGTCTAAATTTAGCAAAAAAAAAGCTATTATTTGAGTAATGGATAAGATAATTGGTTATCGAACACCAACTTCTACTACAACCTCTCCATCCACAGCGACGGAGAAAAAAAAAAGAACCCGGTATGAGTAGTTACAATGAAAGAACAGGTGATCAAATGTTTCCAACTCATTGGAACACAACACATACAGGGTTAACCTGAATCTCATAATTTGATAGTCTATCCAATGTATGTAGACCTCTATGAGAAGTCAACCAAAGATTGAAAGAGAATCGAGGGGTCAAAAATTTACGCCGCACCAAATTGGCCCAAGGCATAACAGCCCCAGTCTGCCTAATAGAGCACCAAATTGTAGAGGCCTTAACCTCAGAAGATATAGTATCCTCCATAGCACCAAATCTTGCTTAGAGGAATCACAGTGCCTAGATATATCAAAATCATCCCTAAAAAAATGAAATCATTATGGTTGGAAGTTGGTAAAGCCCAGGAAGAATTACTTATGATATTACTTACAGAAGCATTGGGCCCCAAACTGGAGTTTATAATCAAAGAGGAATGGACTGAAGAGGCCAAAGGGACCCCATCTAGCCACGGGTCAAACCAAAGACTCGTAGTCTCCCCATTACCAATACGGAATTTGATGTGCTTTGCCGCTAAGTGTCTTAGCTGTAGAACTTTCCTCCAAATCCAAGAAGAGTCATTTGGAATAGGCATGCACCACAAGAGCTTGAATTTAAGATTAGCACGAACCTAAGAGGCCCACAAAGAACAAAGATTTGGATTTACAATCCTCAAAAGGTGCATTATAATCAGTGCCCTGTTCCAATCCTCCAGGTGTTTAATAGCAAGACCCCCTTCCGAAAAGAATAAAGCAATTTTACTCCAAGCTACTTTAGCTCCATATTTAAGCAAAGATGGACCCTTCCATAAAAACCTACTCATGATGGATTTGAGATCTTTGAGAACCACAGCCGGTAGAATAAAATGAGAAGACCAATAGGATTGGATAGAGAAAATTATGGACTTGATTAATTACAGTCTCCCGGCATAAGAGAGAAATTTATTAGTCCAAGAAGAAATTCTAGCTTTGACCTTAGCAATAAGAGGATAACAATCAGCATGACTAAGCTTAGAGGTTATCAAAGGGACCCCCAAAAACTTTGCAGGAAACCTTCCCAATTGAAACCCTAAAACATCCAAAATGGATTCGTCTTGAGCCTCGGGAACCTAGGAGAGAAAGCACATGCTCTTAGAGTCATTCACAAAGAGACCCGATAAAGCTTAGAAGTTGTCTAGGAAATTTTTCATAATTTGGACCGAATGGGAGTCACCATGACAAAATAGAATAAGATCATCTGCAAAGCATAGATAACACCTCCATAGCAATAACAAACAGGTAAGGCGATAAAGGGTCCCATTGCCTAAGCCCTTTAGCCCCTTTAAAATAGCCACAAAGGGTGCGATTGACCTTAACCGAAAAGAACGTTGAGGTGATGCAAGCCTTAATCCAGAACACAAATTTAGGAGGAAATTTGAGAAGTCTAAGAACGGCCAACAAGAAGTCCAATGAGACGGAGTCAAAGGCTTTGCTAAGGTCTATTTTCATTGCACAACGAGCCGAACCACAAGGCCTATGGTAATTCCTAAACAGTTCTTGGGCGAGGAGAATATTATCCCTGATCCTTCGACCTGAGACAAAAGCAGCTTGAGAAGGAAAGATAATCAAAGGCAGAATAACCTTGAGTCTGGACGCTATGATCTTAGAGATACATTTGTACGTTGTATTGCAACATGAAATGGGTCTATAATCATTCATTGATGATGGGTGGAGAACCTTTGGAACTAGAGCGATGGCTGTAGAGTTTGTACCTCTAAGCAAACAACCTTGTTTGAAAAAGGACTGAATTGCTAGAGTGAAGTCTTTCCCAATAATATCCCAAGAGTGCAGGAAGAAATTGACATTGAAGACGCCGGGGACAGGACTTTTATTTTTCTTCATAGGTTTCAGGGTTGCCAAAATTTCTACATCGGTAATGTTTCTTTTGAGAGCAACAGCTTGTGTGGACGAAACAGTTCGGGGAAAAGGAATTGAGAGGTTCTGTATACCAAATCGATCGACCAGGGAAGAAGACCCAAGCAGAGAGTGAAAATAATTGACAGCAATGTCTTGGATTTCCTTGGGGTCAGAATGAAGAGCACCATCCCCATCCTTAATAGCAAGAATTTTGTTTTGATTCCATCTGTTCGTATCCTGGTTATGAAAAAACCCCGTGTTTTTATCCCCATCTTTAAGCCATTGAATTCTAGATTTTTGCTTTGATGACTTTTCTTCATTTAGCAAGGCTTTCCATAAGTCATTTGAGAGAATTCTTTGGCGCTGCAGAAGAGATAAGTCAGTATGATCAAGAGATACAGCAACTTGTGTGAACTGAAGAGCCACTCTCGCCTTATCAACCAGAGAAGACAAATTACCATTTGCTTTATTAAGGATGCAGAGAGCTAACTTTACTTCTTTCAGCTTACCAGCTAAAATTTGTAAAGGATCACCCGTAACATGACTGTTCCAAGCATTCCGAACCACCTCGTGGAAATTATCGAGATCCAACATGAAGTTAAAGAACTGAAAAGGTTTGGGGCTAAAAGGCTGGACACAACATGTTTTAACAACAACTGGACAATGATTAGAGAGGTATCTGGGAGTAAAGAAGGACTGAGAAATAGGAAACCGATGCAACCACAGATCGTTCACCAACGCTCTGTCTAACTTTTTGAAAGTAGGTTTAGTATCACTACAATTCCACCAAGAGTGAGAGGACCCAACTGTCCGAAGATAAACAAGGTGTAGATCTGAAGTACAGTCATGAAAATCTTGCATCCCACTATCCCAAGAGTCATTTCCACCAAAGATTTCAAAAGTATAGATGACCTCGTTAAAGTCCCTAAGCAAACACCAAGGAAGATTAATGGAAGAAGCAAGGGATCTCAGGTATGCCCAGAGCGCTTTCCTATCCGAAGGGGTATTAAAACCATAGATAACTGTAATAACTATATGCAAATTAAGAGCAGCAGACATAATGACACAATGAATAAACTGAGAAGACTTAGAAATAATATTCACATTCCAAACATTCGGGTCCCAACCCACCCAAACTCTCCCATTCACATGATAATCATAATTAAACTGCCATTGCCATCTATTATGAATAGCCATAGAAACAGTATTAGCTTTGGGAGCTTTGACTTTAGTTTCGACTAGGCCAACAAAAGATATATTATGCTTACACAAAATAGCGAGAACACTATCCAGCTTAGACTTCGTATTTACACGTCTAATATTCATTGAGCAAAAATTTACCATTACTAAGTAATAAAATTAAGTTGGGGATTTCCCTCCCCCTCCTCCTTTACTCTTCTTCTTAGATGATGGGCCCACCTCCAGCCCACCTCTGGCCTTCCATTTGAGCTCGCGGCCAGCCTTTTCATCAATAGCTTTAAGCCTACCCACAAGAGGGTTAGGAGAAGGAGTACAGTCAGTGTCAGAGAATTTCAAACTCCCATCAGGAGAGACTAGCGGTTTAAAAGGATTATTGGCATGATCCCCAAGGGTGGATAGATCCATAAGGGCTTGTTGCTTTGGACCTTTACAAACTAGTGTTCAGTCATTTGATGAAGCCGAAAGGACTGAAGGATAGACTGGTGAAGGTGTAGGGACATGGTTATCTACCACCACCTGAGCTTTCGGAACCCACTTATAATTAGCAATAGGGCACCTAACAAGGGAATGCCCAAAAGACTTACAGTGAGAGCAAGTTTGGGGCCTGTTCTGGTACTCTACCCTAACTGAGACCACCTTTTTGGAGTTAGATTCCTCTTTAATAACAACCACATCCAGGCTACTAGGAAAAACTAAAGTAGGGGTAATCTCAATACAGACTCTAGCAAAGTTCATTGGCTCCAATTTTTCTGTTACTTTGTCCATAAAAAGTGGGTTACCCACCGCACTTGCTATATAACTCAAGCTAGTCGAGGATAAATATGACAAGGGAATATTATGAAACTTCACCCAGACCGAAGCTTTAGTACACGATTCAAATTGGAAATCCATACCTTCTTTCCACTGCTTAAGGTATAGAAGTTTATTTGAGATATACCAAGGGCCAAGAGCTAACACGTTGTCACGATCCTCAGGGTTGGCAAATTAAAAGATAAAGTACCCTTTATCCTGCAGAAATACATTCTTAAGCCCAAGCTTATCCCAGAGATTATGGATTAATTCCTCAACAAGCTTGAAAGGCAGGCGAGAATGGAGGAAGCTACCCACAAGACACGTATTCCATTGACTGTTACCTTTAAGCAGAACTTCTGGTGGAGGCCTAACCATAACAGCCCCATTTTTAGTCGGAGGGGGGGCAGGAGGTAGGAAATCAAGTTTAAGAAGAGCTAACGGTTCACCATTAGCCACCACCGAACTCCAAGAGGGTTTAGCCTGCAAACCCGCGACAACTCCTACCACAACAGGTTCAGCAGCTTTAGTATCTGTAGTAGTCACCTTAGCAGAAATAGGTGAGCCTACCAGTTCCCCTTCTTCTAAACTAGACATCGAATTTACAGCAGACTTCATGATAGAACTATCAATTCTAAGAGGACTTTTATCAAACAGATTCAAGGCATTAACATGACAGTTTGGTTGTTCCTTACAAGCATATTCATTTACATTTTATATAGAAAATCCCTTAGCAAGAATGAATTCCATAAGCTTGTTGCTTTTATTCCGCACGAAAGCAGCCTCTATATTACCTTGATGAGCTATGTGTTGCGCAGCTTGGAAGACCTCCTTCGTAATAGACCCTTGGATGAGCCCCAGGCTAACTTCAATATCACTATTGGAGTCAGATTCTTCAGAGTCCAAATTTACCTCAACAGGAATAGGCTCTGATTCAGCCATGTCCGACTCGGTCAGGAGGGGGGAGTTAGGGTTCGAGACCCCAAACTTGGCGAACAGGTCCCTAGAGGGGCTGCTAGAAGAATTCCTGGGCGAAAGGTGCGAATGGTACACCATTCAAAGAAATCGAGAGAGAAAAGTCTGTCTAGCTAGAGAAGTGATGCAATATGGAGGCGAGTTTGTCGAACGGGAGTATTAGACGAGAGAGGAGATTTTGACGAGAAGAGAGTCTGATGAGAGACGAGCTAGAGTAGAGGAGAGATCGGTCGGCAGAACCAGTGGACATGTATTGCTGAACGGTTGAATGGTGATAGGAAACCTAGAGAGAAGGGAGAGCGAAAAAGCTACATGTTCCTTCAACTCTTGTGTTGTTGTTGTTTGCCATTGATATCTATAATTTATAAGTGTAAAAAATAATAAGTCAAATTGCAGAGTTATATTATGTAATTGATAATAGTACATTCAAAATATACCTCCCACTATTTTATTCAAATTAATAGCCCTCACCATTAATTTGGAAAGTATTTTCTATTAAATCTTTCTAGTGAGCCAAGATCCATATTTCAATATGCCTTAAGTTAGCTTTGGCTAATCTCTTAAAACACAATTATTTAGGTAGATAACCCTTTGTCAATTATATCATATATAACTCCTGGATAGTTTGGTAAACAACAATTGTTTCTAATCCATCTAATGGTACCTACCAAACTCTATGCCTCTAAGTCCACAATCCTATTGAGATAACTTAGTTAAGTTGGGCCCAATGATTTTAACAATTTGGATATCACAATTATCCTATCGCATCTTACCTAGATAAATAGGGTACTTTACTTTGGCAAACCTACATCAATTGATCAAGGTCTTGATGAGTGTTATTCATTGGAAGGCATCTGATTTAGACTTAATAATTTAATGAGGGATTTTATTAATTAATTTAGATCTCGCCAATTTTAATCTTATTAAGCATGCACATTATTTATCATATCATATCACATACAAGCATAAATAAAGTGCAAAATTAAATGTGTCACAGTTATGGCCCAATCCACTGTCAATCTTTTCAAGCTAATGAAAGATTGAAGGTCAATCTAAGGTGGTAAAAGATCTTAAAATAAATAGATTCATTGGATCTTCCTCTAGCATGTGCCTCCTCTCCATCATCATCTTTCCATAGTGTTCTCCATCTTGACATCTTCATCGATTACAGATTATTACATGACATAAAGAAACCTCGAGTTACATTCGAGGGGATTTAGATGAGAAAAGAATATTACATTAGAATTTATAGGAAGGCACAAAATGCAAGCCGTATTTCAAAACCAAAAACCACTAACCTATGGGTCAAAAGGACATAACTATGCACCATGCATATCACAATAAGCACATAACAATTTATATATAATTAAAGAAAACTATATATAACATATAGGGGACACGACCATCGTGCGCTACAATCTGTATTGCAGAATTTTTCCATACGAATCTCTGAAAAAGTTTCAGAATCGTATATTTAATCCACCAAAATAGTCATAATAACAATACACTCGGTACATATCATATATGTCCAGTTTCAATTAATCATATTAAACTGAATCTGCATACTTCTAATCCAATTAGAACATAAGTTGTATACTGTTATTACGCCATATAAGATACAATTAACAGAATATCATATACATGGATATCTATTACTGATATTCATAATACCAGAATATGTCGATTACAGAATATCATATACTCAATTAACAGTTTAATAAAATTGTATCATCATATATCATATATATAGAAAACAATATAATCAATTTCAGACCGGTAAAATTGTATCATCACATATCATATATATCGAAAAAAATTAAACATGTTATCTGAATTAATCGTTTCGCAAGTAGCTCTGATACCACTATTGGGTTTTCGGCACAAAAACGCAGCGGAAATTTAAAAATAATCAAAGCAATTCTGAAACCCAAAACAGGATCCAAGCGAAACTGAAATTAATTTAGTGGTTTAGATATTATACCGATTATGAAAACGATTAAACGATGCGGTCGAATCCTTTACGTAATCCAATTAGAACCACGTCTCTACGGTATCCACACGAACGCTGCACGAACTTTCGAACGATTCTTCAATAAGAGGGACTTGCGGTACTAGCCACCAAAGGAACGATTATGAAACTGTTTTCTCTCTAGTCTCTCTCTAAGAGCGGCTAGGGTTTTTCAATTCTGATGATTACCCTAAGTAGCTGCTATATATCATATATATAGTAGTTAAAAGGAATTAATCAAATCAAAACCTAATTTTATAAAATCCAAATTTATATATATATATATATATATATATATATATATATATATATATATATATATATATATATATATATCTTAATTAAGTCTTACTTAATTAATATACATATATACAAATTATCCTTTTAATTTAAATTTGTGATTTAAATAATATTAATCATATTAATATATTTAAATCCTTAAAATTTAAATTAATTCCCTTTTAAATTACGTTCTATGTGTGTGACCCTATAGGTTATTATTACGTTGGTAATAATTTTAAAATCATATTATAAAATTATAAACAGTGAGCGACATCTAGATTAAACTCGAGTCATGGAATGTGTCATACTCTTCATAATTTAATCTGAGTTTTTCTTGATTAATGAATAGACTATATGAAACAAATCACTATTTGAGCATGACCATACATTTCATAGTCCTACTCAATCAAGAGGCCTATGGATATCACCCCTAATATATAGGAGGGTTAAATTCCATCTAGATCACTCATATTCCTCACACGATTCATGATGTACCAAATAATCATCTTTATAGTCCACCCTATTAAAGGTGACATTTGATGATATCAAAGTACATAAATTCTCGTGTAGTAATATAGTGATTTCAGATCGGAGGACCATTACATCATTGTCACTATGAGAATTGCTAATGACATTTCACATAATGCTCCACATAGAATTCTCATGGTGGGTCTGTCCAGTACATCGTTCTCTAACACATACCTATGCATTGACTTAATATCTCATATATTTATGACCAATGAGATTTGGTCATCAGTCAATCCACGTACTAGTCTCAATGCATCATTGTTGTCTTATCAACAATGGTACTCGACTTGGGACATTTAAGAGCAATGATACTAATTGTAATTATATAATCTCATGTTCAAGTAACATACTTGAAACTATATAAATTGTATCACTATTCTAAGGAATTTTATTATGTTAACAATTATATAACGTAGTAAATAAAACCATAATAAAATCATTCATTTATTCAATCAAATATAATATCAAAATGTTAAGCAATTATATCAAATAATTGGCCTCTACTGCATAAACTCTAACAATAAACTATGTGTATATAATATAATAATTGGCGTGTACGTGGGTATTAGTTAAGCGCGTCATGGCCTTAACTAATCCCATGTTCTGAAGGTCATGTTTGGCTAGCCTTTTAAAGGCTCTTTTTAGTTTATTTTCAGTAAGTCACTTATTATATAGTTTATTTGTCACACTTTAATTAATTTAATTTTAATATTTAAATTAAAATAAATTAAAGCCAATATTACTCATTAAATCAAATTATCACATAACTAAAATTCTTATTTATTAATTATAACAACTCAATAAATCTCTAATTAATTATTAAATTAATTAGAACAATATTATAATTATTAACAACTCATTTAATTCAATTATGCCAATTAAATTAGAACTTCGAACTATAAAATTATTCCACATTAATTTAATTAATGTAACACTTACTCAATTAATCCACAATAATTCCATCAAATATTTATTTAACTCAATAAATAAATCAACACAAATATTTATTTAATTCAATAATATTTAAAAATCAAATATAAAAATCTCGTTCGTTTCAAATCCTCTCTGGTTGTTTTCCTTATCTTATGTCTTTTCTTTGTTTTTACCCTTTTTATTTCAATTTGTCGATTGATTTGATTAAAAGGTGAGGTTTTAGGAAATTACCGACATTTAGTCGACTTATTTTACCAAAATTTGATTTTTATGATTGGGCCGAATGAGACAGAGTCGCCAGTTGATATAGTTTAAATGGATGTACCAACTCATCCGGATTTGAATGTTTTTTGCAATATGGACCAATGTGTGACTCCGTAGCATTGGTTTGAAACCGAGATTCTTAGATTTTGGGGGCTTGCTTAAGCGAGGGGAAGGTGTTAGGTACCCCTCGACTTCTATGAAAACACGGTTACCGCATCTTATTAATTTTCTATGCATAAAGTGTGTGTGTGTGTGTGTGTGTGTTTTATTTTAAAGTATTTTCTAGGCTTTATTGGTGTTATTTGGAAAGTAGTGTAGTACCTCTTTTGCGCCTAGATACGAAGGATTTGATTTAACAAAAGTTCATTTTAACAAGATATAGAAATTAAAATGATATTATGGAAATAAGAGTTTTTCAAATCCTTCACTTGACTAGGAATTGAGGACATTGATACTTTATTTTATTATCTTTATTTTTATTAGGTGATCTACCCAAGTCGCTTTATTCTGCATGAAATCTCTTTGTGATTTTATTGGAAAATCATTTTGGATGATCATGTATGCAATAAAGCACCAAAAAGAGGCCGAATCATCATCTTGCACGAAAGGCATCTTGATGAATCCAATCACTCACAAAATAATTTTCACTATCATGGGATCTTAAATTCGAATTATTGGGATGGACCCCTTAAACTCGTTTTAAGATCCAATATTACATGTACAATGATTTGTAGTATTTAAACATTACATTTAAACCAAAAAGTCCATTGTGGACATCTAGGTAAGATCCATTCAGTAGATCTCAACCTCAGGCTTCCTAGGCACACATTGATATGCTTAAATATGTATATACAACATCCTAGACTTGATATTAGGTGATTTCATCGGTTAAAAGCTACATATCTAGCCATTAGGACCTCCTCGCCTCTAGATACAGATTTAGGGCTCTACGGAGTGACTGAGACTGACCAAAAGCAATAAAACATCTAGATATACCATAGATTTAAGCAAATCAAGCATATGGGTTATAACATCAAGCTTCATAATCACTCAAAATGCTAGATTTGGCTAGATCTATATAAATCTAGTTAAATTACTAATTTACAGCTGAATATGCACCAATTAATCAGTAGAAACTCAATGTCTACCTCCTAATACATAATATATATATATATATATATAAAACAACAAACTTAACTGGAAGAAAATGTTGTATCTACATAAAACTGGTATTTATAACAACAGTTACAAAGAAAGTGACTGAAATAAGAGTTATTCACCTTGGGGTCGCGTGAACCAGCTTCTTTTGGCTTGGATTCAACTTATATAACTCAAAACTTATAATATGTATATGATATGAGATTAAACAATGGAAATGTGATACAAAAATGCCAGACCCGAAGCTCTCTCTCTGTCTCTCTCTTCCTTCTCTCTCTAGCTTTCTATTATGTTATGTAAGATGATTATGAGCTTCTGGTGCTGCTTAAGGCCATCCGAAGGTAGCCACAGGTGTACTTATGACTGGAGTAGGTACACATGAGGCTGGGCCCCACGGGTGTCGTTATCTCGAAGTTCAGGCCTTTTGTTCCTGATTCGATGAAAGTGGAGCTCAGTACCCAACAATCTTAAAAAGTCTTTGCGAAAGGCTGCGAAATAGGTCAAGTTTGACTGATTTGTAGTCTGTAATGATGATGAACTAGGCTGAATGTCAGCTTCTAGTTCGCAAGTGATCATCAATTGGATCGTCTTAGATATCTCGTAGTTCATTGGTTGTTGCGGTGACGTCTTATGGTCACATCCTCAGCTTTGGGATCCTCTTTCGGTTTACTTTGTGTCTGGGCATCGTTGCACCTTGATCTCTCCTCGGGGTTGTTGTCAATGTGAAATGATATGTTTTCCCTACCTTGGGGTTATCTCCAAAGTGAAATGACGTTTTTGCCCTCCTACAGGGTTAGTCCAGGGAAAGAGAAATTTTTGAGTATCTACATATGCCCCTCTTTGTCATGTTTATGCAATGCAATGGAAAAACATGATAAAGATTACTAGACATGAATAATCATGATAAGGTATATCTAATGATGTAATTCTGTGTGTAAAGTTTTCAATGAAATGTATGATTTAGATTTTAAAAAGGTTACTCCTATCTGCTAGGGAGGATAATGTGACGCCCCAAAATAGGTCTACACAACCCATTCTGAGTCGCTAAATACATGGTCCATAATTTAAATACAAACTTCAATTATACAACTGTCATGCAAAATACGATAACACAATAGCTGAGTTTCAATACAAATATTGTTTAGTAGTCAATATCCAAACTCAAATAAAGTCCTCATTACAATTATTTTCACACTATTTTATAGAATAGTGAGGACTACTATAGCAACCATCTTGGACCGTCACTCCATTCTCCGACTAGTCTCAGCTATATTCTCATTTCCTAAAGAGAACAATGAAAGAAAATGGTGAGCTCAACTAGCCCTGTAAAAATATTATGACTAAAATAATATATAATAAATTATCATTAGTCCTTAAGAGTGTAAAAACTGATAGAATACAATAGACAACAAGTTTAGATCAACATCTGCAGCGGAATAAGAAATCCATTAGAAGTCAAGTAGAGCATGATGTCTACAATCTTCTATGATTTAAAAGTTCATCATCAATATTTTATCTCTGTAACACAACTCAATAAATAATACACATCACCAAATTATCTATGCACTATGGGTTAATGATATTCGTTAGTATCACCAGTGGTCATGATCATGCCAAACAACTATCCATCTATGCACTACGGGCAAAAGAGGACTTTCACCACATCATTTGTCTGTAACATTACAGGTCATGATTATACTGATACACTATTCCTGGTCACAATCATACCAATCAACAGTTCATCTATGCACTACGAGCCACAGATGAATTTCACCACAATATAAGCATGAGAATGATGACAATGATATAAGAAATCAATCAAGTGAGATTTAGGATAAATATTAAAGATTTATAATTCAATTTAGCTAGAGTTTAAGAATGTCCAAATTGTCAACATGATAATTAATTGAGGAGTAAAATTCAAGAATGATATTCATGTATCAAAATTAATTTGGATAGAAAAGAAACCAAATTTTTTGTGAATAGTACTCCGGATGAATAGTACATGAGTTAATAGTACCTCGTGAATAGTACCCGAATGAATAGTACCCCATGAATATTACCCCGACATGAAAAGATTAAAATTTAACAAGAGAGTTCATAAAAATATTTTAGTGAAACGATACTAGATGAAATATAAAATTCAAGGATATTCTACTAATTTCAAGGAGTATAGAAGCAATACTTTATCACAATAACTGTATATTTAGGAATATGAAACTAAATAATATTACTTACATACTATAGAGTACGGAAGAAAGTAATATTTCTTACGAATATTGAATGAAAATAATATCCCTTACCTTAGTAAGAGAGTAATTCTGATTGGTATAGCGGAGATATTCTTGAAGAAAACTTGCACTATGTGCTACACTCAAAGTATCCTTATACTAGAAAGAAATACGCACAATATTATAAAAGAAAAATTCTATGATTTTGGTGCTTGAGGAGTGGGTTTTTAACCTATGAATTATGTTCATTTGGCTTGTTATATTGTTAGTTTCTGGGTATTTTCATGTTACTTCTGATTGGGTTTACGTTTCTTGTAGGTAATTTAGACTCATCCAGTGAATGGGAGTATTGGAGGACATTTTGAGCAACATTGTGAGTTCGTGTGGCCGAGCGCGGAGCGCGCTGTGTCAAGTAGCTGCCTAGCGCGGAGCACGCTGGGGCGGTGCAAGGCTGCTGACCGGCTAGCGCGGAGCGCGCTGTGTCAAGAGGCAGACGAGCGCTGAGCGCGCTGGAGCATGGCAAGGTTGCTGGTGTTCTAGCGCGGAGCGCGCTGCAGAGAGGTTGAGGCTGGCGCGGACCGCGCTGGTGTGCGAACTCGAGTGAGGGAAGTCTTTCCGACTTAAAGGAGTCTCTCTTGGGCAGAACTTAGAGATGGATTAAAAGTCATGGCATGAGAAGAGATATAGGCTGGTCTAAACATACTTGGAGGGGGGTCATTCATATCATATCATTCATTCAATCAATAAAGAGACTGACTTGAAGAAGGATTTGAGATAGCAAGGGTATGGAGGAACGAAGAACATGAATAGTTTCACAAAGATTTCAGAATCGAAAGCTGAGAAGGGTGGTGTATTATTATTCTTCTCTAATTTCTATCTTTTGTAATTGGGATGATGATTCCTTTTATTTATTTAGTGTTTAATTCATTTATTATGGGCTAAATTACTTGTTAGGCTTTTAATGGATCAATAAGTGGAACGATGATTGTGTAATCTTGGTTTTCAGTTTAATTAAGCTATTATGTAGTTTATCTATATTAATTGGAGCTTGAATTTATGAATTGCTTGATCAACAATTTTATGTGGATTTGTATAAATTCGAGATATGAAATATAAATCTAGACTTAGTTAATATAGCATGTGTCATGAATTTTGTGGATAGCAGATTCTTGATTATTGTTGAGGTAGAGATATGGTTGACATCACATGTAATCGTGCGGAGAACTTGAACTTAATCCTTATTTGATTAGAACTCACGTAGAGATATAGTGAGTTGATTAATTGAGGTGTTTTATTTAATTTTATCTTAATTGTGGAGTTGGGTTAATACGATGTTAATATATCAAAAGATGATTAATACTACTTATGTGTTCTTGATTAATAAACTTGGATAGTGAGTTAAACTGGAATAAGGTGATAATAATCAGAGGGATGCTTAGAGTGAAGTTACAAGCCTATTTCTCCAATATTTTTTTAAAAATCCAGATTTAGGGTTTGTTGATATTGAGTTGATTTTTGGATTATTGTGACATTTTCAATATAAACTGGAAATTGATTAGTTTAATAAAATTTGGATTAGTAGGAGATTGGTAGTTGCAAGGGAAATTTGTGTGAAATCTCTGAGGGAACGATACTTTACTTACTATTATATATTACTTGTTGACCACGTATACTTGCGTGTTGTGCGTAATTAGATTTTACCCAACAGGTTTTTGGCGCCGTTGCCGGGGATTTCAATACAGATTTTATTATTTTTGTAATATCAGTTTAATTAGTCCAGTTTTACTTAAACACTTTTTGTTTTGTTTTGTTCTTCGAATTTCATGTTTTTGATATTGGTTTATGCAAACTCGATCAAAAAATCCAGACTTGCTTCCTTTTGAGGACGACATCGATAGAAGGTTTCAGAGGTTATGTAAGTGGATAAAGGAAACAAGGGACGAATTCGAAAACTCTAAGAAGGAAGAAGAAATGGCTGCCGAAGACCAAAAAGCGTTGAGAGATTTTGCAACACCCAAGGTGACTGAGCTGCAGTCTAGTATCACCAGGCCTGCAATAGCTACAAACACGTTCGAAATCAAGCATGGGACAATTCAAATGATGCAGAATTCAGTGCTGTTTGGGGGAAAGGATAATGACGATTTGAACGAGCATTTAATCAGTTTTCTGGAAATATGCAACACTTTCAAGTATAATGGGGTGTCAGATGAGGCAGTTAGGCTTCGATTGTTCCCATTCACTCTCGGGACAAGGCGAAGAGTTGGTTACACTCTCTACCAGCGGGTTCGATAACGGCGTGGGAGGACCTGGCTCAGAAATTCTTAGCAAAATTCTTTTCACTTGCAAAAACTGCAAAGATGAGGAATGAAATTACCATATTCGATCAGCAACATGGGGAGTCACTGTACGAGGCGTGAGAGAGATACAAGTAATTGCTTAGAAAATGACCACATCACGGATTGCACAAATGGTTGCAATTGAATACATTTTACAACGGACTAAATAGGAATCTCAGGACTAGTATTGATGTGCCATCGGGGGGAGCATTTATGGCTAAGACTTATGAGGAGGCATACCAGGTGATAGAGACTATGGCGGCTAATAATTATCAGTGGCCCATGGCAAGAATGACACAACCTATGGTCGCTGGAGTGTTAGAATAGATGGAGTGACGGCAATAACAGCACAGATTTCAGCACTCGCAAAGAAGTTCGACGTGTGGTCCGGGGGACAGACGCAGACTGTTGCAATTATATATGAGTTGTGCGCAGGGGAAAATGACAGATCAATGCATAATCAACCCAGAGTCGGTATAATTCATGAGTAGCTATAACAGAATTCCTCAGAACACATATCAGAATGAATATAATCAGGGGAATAGGAATAATCTAAATCAGTCATGGAATAATAATAAGAATCAGCAAGCTCCACGACCATCTTACCCCCCGGGATTTCAGAATCAACAACAACCAGCTCAACGTCAAGAAAGAAAATCAGATCTAGAGGAATTATTATCGAAGTATATTATAAGTAACGAGGTAGCTCTGAAGGACCAAGTAATGGAAATGAAATCACAAGAAACAGCCATTAAGAATTTAGAAAACCAGATGGGACAAATTGCCTTAGCATTGAATAACAGACCACAAGGGACCCTACCGAGTGACACCGAAAGAAATCCAAAGGGAAATCATGAACAATGTCAGGTAGTTACCTTAAGGAGTGGAAAACAATTGGTTGGGATAGATGCAGACAATTCAGCTATTTCCGATGATAAGAGTAATGATAACATAGTGGATGCAGAAAAATAGGATGTGAATACGCGAATTGAGAAAACAAATATAGATGACATGCCAGTTATGTATCCGCCACTGCTATTTCAGCAAAGAGTTCAAAAGCATAAATTAGACAAGCAATTTGCAAAGTTCTTGGAAGTATTTAAGAAATTGCAAATTAACATCCCGTTTGCATAAGCCCTAGAGAAAATGCTGAGTTATGCAAAATTTATGAAGGGGATTCTGTCTAGAAAGAAGAAGCTAGAAGATTTTGAGACAGTGGTACTAACAGAGGAGTGCAGCGCGGTTCTACAGCGAAAGTTGCCACCCAAGTTGAAAGATCCGGGGAGTTACACCATTCCATGCACGATCGGAAATACGGCTTTCAATAAATGTTTATGTGATTTAGGATCAAGTGTGAACCTTATGTCGTTATCAGTTTGCACAGAATTTGTATTGCCAGCTCCAAAGCCCACGAACATCTCATTACAGTTGGCAGATAGGTCAGTCACATATCTGAGAGGCATTGTGGAAGACATATTGGTAAAAGTTGATAAGTTTATATTCCCCGCTGATTTCATTATTCTAGACTTTGAGGAGGACAAAAACATCATGATTATCCTAGGGAGACCCTTTTTGGCTACTGGTAGGACACTCATTGATGTATAAAAAGGTGAATTAACAATGAGGGTCCAAGATCAAGAAGTCAAGTTTAACGTGTTCAAATCCATGAAATTTCCCGCGGATGAAGAAGAGTGATTTCGGATGGAAATCATAGATCAAATAGTCAACGAAGACATGGGAAAGAGCCTGAGCAACGATCTCCTCGAGACAAAATTATTGGGGGATAAGGAGCTCGATGACCCAGAATTTATGGACTATCTACAGATGTTAGACTCATTGCCACGAGTAAGCCGATTCAAAACACCTTGTGAATTATTACACACGGAGGAGATAGCCACGAAAAAATTGAGACCATCATTGGAGGAGCCACCAACTCTTAAACTCAAACCACTCCCTAAACATCTCAGGTATGCGTATTTAGATAATTCAAATTCTTTACCTGTAATTATTTCTGCCGCACTTAACAATTTGTAGGAAGAGAAATTGCTAAGGGTACTTAGAGAACATAAGGCAACGATAGGGCGAACGATATCGGATATCAAGGGAATCAGCCTGTCGTTTTGAATGCATAAGATTCTGATGGAAGATGACGCAAAACCAACGGTGGAGAAACAATGACGACTTAACCCAATTATGAAGGAAGTAGTAAAGAAGGAAATTATGAAATTATTGGATGCTGAAATCATTTACCCAATATCCGATAGTAAGTGGGTTAGTCCGGTTCATTGTGTGCCAAAAAAAGGTGGAATGACTGTGGTACAAAATGAAGATAATGAGTTAATACCGACAAGAACAGTAATGGGTTGGAGGGTGTGCATCGATTATAGGAAGTTAAATAAGGCAACCCAAAAAGATCATTTTCCGCTACCTTTTATCGACCAAATATTGGATAGATTGGCGGGTCACGATTTTTACTGTCTTTTGGATGGGTACTCGGGCTACAACCAGATTGCCATCGCCCTTGAGGATCAAGAGAAGACCACATTTACGTGTCCCTACGGCACATTCGCGTTCAGGAGAATGTCATTCGGGTTATGTAATGCACCAGCTACCTTCCAACGGTGTATGATGACCATTTTCTCTGATATGGTGGAGAAAAACATAGAAGTCTTCATGGATGACTTATCCATCCTTGGAGACAATTTTGATACATGTCTTGGGAATTCGGTAATGGTGTTACAACGATGCGAGGAGACAAACCTTGTACTTAACTGGGAAAAATACCACTTCATGGTTGAGGAGGGCATAATTTTGGGGCACAAGGTTTCGGCTCAAGGACTGAAAGTGGACAAAGTTAAGTTGGACACGATCGAGAAATTGCCTCCACCGAGCTCCGTGAAAGAAATCAGAAGTTTTCTGGGACATGCGGGGTTCTACAGAAGATTCATAAAGGACTTCTCTAAAATTGCAAACCCGTTGTGCAGTCTTTTAGAGAAGGACTCTGTGTTTAGTTTTGATGAAGAATGTAAGTTGGCTTTTGAGCTGTTGAAAAAAAAGTTAACTACAGCCCTTAGTTATCGTCGCACCAGATTGGAATATACCTTTCGAGCTAATGTGTGATGCAAGCGACTATGCAGTCGGGGCTATTTTGGGACAACGTCGAGATAAGGTATTTCACGCCAGTTATTATGCAAGCAAGACACTTATGGAGACTCAAATGAATTATACAACTACTGAAAAGGAACTGCTTGCAGTGGTATATGTGTTTGATAGATTCAGGGCATACTTGGTCGGCACTAAAGTGATAGTTTACACGGACCATTCGGCTATTCAGTATCTGATTGCGAAGAAAGATGCTAAACCATGCCTTATTCGGTGGATTCTCCTTCTTCAAGAGTTTGATCTAGAAATAAAGGATAGGAAGGGGACGAAGAATCAAGTAGATGATCATTTGTCTAGGCTGGACAATCTGGTTACACAAGAAGAGGACAAGGGCATCATAAACGAGTCATTCCCGGACGAGCAATTATTTGGGGTAAATTCAGAATTTCCATGGTACGCGGACTTCGCGAACTACTTAGTGAGCAACATGTTCCCCCTGATCTTACAAGACAACAAAAGAAGAAGTTTCTTCATGACGTCAAGTGGTATATGTGGGACGAGCCTTACCTATTCAAATAATGCGCCGACAAGATGATCAGAAGGTGTGTGCCCTACAGTGAGGCACATAGTATACTACATGAGTGCCATTCGTCGACATATGGGGGACACTATGGTAGTGAGAGAATAGTAGAAAAGTCCTCCAAGTAGGGTTTTATTGGCCCACACTATTTAAAGACGCCCATCAATTTGTTAAAACTTGTGATAGATGTCAACGAGTGGGAAACATATCGAAAAGGAATGAGATGCCACTCCAAACTATATTAGAAGTTGAGATTTTTGATTTATGGGGCATCGATTTCATGGGGCCATTTCCTTCCTCATTGTCAAATCAGTATATTTTGCTGGCAGTGGATTACGTGTCAAAATGGGTTGAAGCAGTAGCGTTACCGACTAACGATGCCAAAGTGGTGGTAAAATTCTTACAGAAAAATATTTTTACGAGGTTTGGCACGCCAAGAGCTATCATAAGTGTCGAAGGTAGCCATTTTTGCAACAAATCATTTACAGCTCTCTTAGCAAAGTATGGGGTCAACCACAAGGTGGTGACATCCTATCATCCCCAAACCAGTGGGCAAGCTGAAGTCTCGAACAGAGAGATAAAGAAAATTCTGGAAAAGGTGGTGAACCCGAATCGAAAGGATTGGTTGCTCCGGTTAGATGATACATTATGGGCATACCAGACTGCTTATAAAATGCCAATAGGGAAGTCACCATATAAACTGTTGTATAAAAAGGCGTGTCACTTACCAGTCGAGCTACAACACAAGGCCTATTTGGCCATTCAGAAACTAAACTTTGATCAAGCAGCTATGGAGGAAAAGAGGCTGCTACAACTAAACGAGCTCGATGAATTCAGGCTTCAGGCATACGAAAACGCTAAACTATACATGGAGAATGTCAAGAAATTGCACGATAAAAAAATCGTGCAACGAACTTTCGAGCCGGGGCAATCGGTACTGTTGTTTAATTCACGATTGGGGTTGTTCCCTGGAAAGCTTAAGTCAAGGTGGTCGGGATCATTCACCATCAAAACAGTGTTCCAGCATGGTGCAATCGAACTCTACAGGTGAAATCCACTGGAAACATTCAAGGTCAATGGACAACGGATAAAGCATTACTGGGGTGGAGATGCAAACTGGGATGATGTTAACATTACTCTCACTGACACACAATGATACAAGAGGCACCGTCGGGCTAGCGACGCTAAAACTGGCGCTACTTGGGACGCAACCCAAGCTCTAAGTTTTTCATCTTAATTAGTAGTAAATTTTGGTTTTGAATCGAGTCAAGTACCCATTTTAATCAGAGAATTACATGTTTTGTAGGAAGTTCAAGGACAAACAGCCACTGTCAGACCAGCGCTGACCGCGTCACAAACACCGATCCTCCAGCGTGAAACGGTCTCCATCAGCCCTCACCGTCTAGATACACAGCGCGGACAATGCTACATCAAGCATACTTCCAGTACGGATCGCGCCACCAACACAGCAACTTCTGGATATCAAGCGTGGAGCGCGCTATGCCTCGTGTATAACCAGTGCTGACCGCGCTACTCGGGACTAGCAGATTTTGAAAAGTTGGAACAACGTGTTATAAACTCAATCAAGACACCTCTCCTCATTACATGCAAACTCTCCACATCTCCAAATTCTATTGCACTTCCTATTCTCCATAACTCCCATTTACACCATCTTTACTCTCCTTCTCCTTTTCAATTTCCAACACCACTACCCTTTGTACTTCCCAAATCCACCCACGTTGACTTCCTACTATCTATATAAAGACCCACCATCCTAGAAGTTATGGTACTACAAAGCTTAAACACAACATTCAAATACTAAATCTAATCCACCCCTTGCACAATTTCATACAAATTGGGATTCCTCTTCAATTTCTTCAAGGTAAGCCAATTCTCTTCATCCCTCACGAAATTTTCTATTGTGACATCAATTTGAGTGGTAAACTTGGGGAATTGTATACCAAAGGAGTGGGTGCTGTGTTTTTGACAATTTGGCTAGCAAAGTGACATCAATCATCCAAGTTTGGGGGTAACATTTAGCCCGCCCACCACCTGTTTGATAAAAGTCAAGAACCACCTTTTTGTGTCCAATCACACCAGAAACAACATGTCTTCCCACAAACGTCAACTGGTATCATCCTCCACGACTCGGCCTGCATATCACCATACAAAATTTGTGAGTGAAAAGGCCGCGGAAAGATTCAAGACCTCCATCGACAAGAAGAATTTGGTGCTAGAAAGAGGATTGAAGCAAAATGCGAATTTGGTTGAAGACATGGCTCTACAAATTGTAGAACATCATTGGTTTCAGCTAGTAGAACAACCACTCCCGGCGGCAATCAACATAGTTAAGGAGTTTTATGCTAATACAATGGAACATGTCAATCATGTTGCCATGGTTCGGGGCAAACCGGTGGCATTTCACGCCGATGCAATCAATGCTTATTTTGGGTTGGAGACACCACAAGATGACCGTTATGAAGATGGGTTGCCGGAGCTGGATGAGTTAATTGCCAAATTATGCAAACTAGGGACTCAATGGGTAACTCAAGCCAGAACGAATGAAAAGATAAGTTTTCCTCAATCAGCACTTAGTCGATATGGTAAAGCATGGCATGCATTTATATGTGCTCGTCTAATGCCCACACGCCACCAAACTAATGTGACGAAGGCACAGGCTAAGCTTTTGTATGGGATTGTTCACCACCACTATCATATGGACAATTCAATTGCATTTTACGATGTTGATGTGGGGGAGTGTATTCAAGAATCAATTGACCGGGCATTACGTGGGAGTACTATGGGTGGTTTGCTTCATGGGTTCCTCATTACAGACTTATGCCATAAATCTGGACTGTAGTGGAAACCTACTGAGCCAATACAACAACCAACGACCATAATTGACCATGCCACTATTTAAAGGTACAAAGCATGGTCACACCCGAGTGGTGAAGGTTACATCATGATCCGCCAACCATCACCACCAGTTAATGCGAAACAAATACGGTCCCCAAGGAATTAATTTATGTGGTTGGCCGTACGTCAAGATTTAATGCATCAGTACAATGCAAATGCCTTCAATACGCTTGCTGAGGCGTTTTCTCGTTGCAATCCTAATGCTCAACCGGTGGTTATGCCTAATCCTCCTATCCTGCCAACTTACCCTCCTTCAGAGGACGAGCAGTAATGCGTTTCAGGGAAGTCCTCATTTTATTTACTTTTGGTGCATATTTTACGTAATGAAGACATTCCTTGATATAAGTTTGGGGGATTGGCTATTAGGTTTTATTATATATGTCGCATGATAGTACTTAGGGAGTATATAAAAAATAAAAATATAATATATATATATATATATATATATATATATATATATTTCTTTTGCATATAGTTGCATGAATCCAGTTATTAGATCGTATTTGTGATTTTTGGCCAATGATGAAATTGAAATTATGTAGACAAGTATATCACTAAATATAAGAATCTTGATGCAATTTCTATTGTGAAGTGAATCTTGTTCTGATTGAAACTAGTATAATACGGATAGCACTTAATAATATATGTGTTAATGGATTAGTTCAAATTGTTACATAAAGATTTTCGAAATGATAGTGCTAGTATAAATGAGAAAGTGAATAAGATCGGTGGTATGAACCTAAGCTTAGGGGAAGCTGGGGGTATATAAGCTCTATAAAAAAAGATGAAGAAGAAATTGTGTGGAAGTAGTTGAGTCTTGTGGTGGGTTGAGAAGAAATACTCTCCATAAATGCAAGCGTGAGATGGAGCGTAAAACGCACTCACCAACCATCTCTCTATCTAAAAAGAAAAAAAAAGAGAAAAAGAAAGTGAGCATGAATACCCTTCTCGGAACCTGAATTTGGATATTGAGCTAATGTTATAACTTGCTTGTCTTTGAATTTTTGAGTTTTTACTGTATGATTCCTGATAAGAAACTGGTTATGTAACTAAGTTGATTCATTATCAGTTAGCATGGGTGTTGCGCACACACACACACTGTATTAGTCATAACAGGGTGAGATGTACGAATTGATAGTGATTGCAGATTGAATTTGATATGAAGGGTGTTTGTTTACTAATTTTTCTGAGGCCGTATGAGCAAATCATATGTATTGTCTTAATTCTAGATTCATAATTTAGTTGTTAGTTGCATTGCATTGAATTGCATTTTTGCTTGAGGACAAGCAATGTTCAAGTTTGGGGGAATTGATGAGTGGGTTTTAACCTATGAATTTTGTTCATTTGGCTTGTTATATTGTTAGTTTCTGGGTATTTTCATGTTACTTCTGATTGAGTTTTCGTTTGTTGTAGGTAATTCAGACTCATCCAATGAATGGGAGTATTGGAAGACATTTTGAACAACATTATGAGTTCTGGTGGCCGAGCGCGGAGCGCGCTGTGTCAAGTAGCTGCCTAGCACGGAGCGCGCTGGGGCGGTGCAAGGCTGCTGACGAGCTAGCGCGGAGCGCGCTGTGTCAAGAGGCAGACGAGCACTGAGCGCGCTGGAGCATGGCAAGGTTGCTGGTGTTCTAGTGCGGAGCGCGCTGCGGAGAGGTTGAGGCTGGCGCGGACTGCGCTGGTGCACGAACTCGAGTGAGGGAAGTCTTTGCGACTTAAAGGAGTCTCTCTTGGGCAGAACTTAGAGATGGATCCTCTTATCCATTTATTTTCTCTGATTTTGTAATCTATAAATGTTGTCTTTATTGCTACTTGTATTTTGTTCAATAGCTATGAACTGAGTATTTGCTCTAAGCTTATAATGGAACCCTTTGTTATTTAAATTGATTGTCTTATCTCTTTGGTTGGCACCATATGATTTAGTTTAATATATTTGTGCTTAATGATTCTCTCTAAGACATTAATGATGATTTCGGTAATCTACATGATATCGACAGAAGGAATGTAGATTTATACCTAAATATATTGGCATGTGATTGTGGGTAGCGACTGAATAAGTTGTGCGTAGAATAGACATATCTCTGTGGACATGCGACCTAGTTGAGAACTTATGCTTAAATACTTGTTATGATTAATTTGAATAGACATGTGTAGGATTGTATCTAGCTTAGACGTTCTTTTCTGTTCTATTCCTTTTTGGGTGGACCTGGAGAGGATATGTTTTTGCATACCTCGACAGAGGTCCATAAGCACTTGTGTGTTCTCGGCCGACAAATTATTGTGACCATTAGACCAAAGAGAGAAGGGTAACTAGTTTGATGAAGCATAGCACGCCAGGTGTTCGACGGAATGCCTGTGTGGGGTGAAGTTGTGACCTTAGCTTGTAATTCCTTAGATTACCATTCGTTATCCATTTACTTTCTTTGTTAATTAATTTTAACTAGATTAACCACACTTCCATTTACTGTTGTTCGAATAAGACTTTAGCGATACATAGTCGGTACTTGGTAAATATTAATGATAGTTCCACGTGGGTACGCCACTTTCCTTATCATTGTATTACTTGTTAGACCGCGTACACTTTCGCGTGTTTAGTGATCGGTTTTCCGACTAACACCTGTACCTCAACATGATCAAACATATTATGACTATGATAATATAGAATAAATTATCCTTAGTCCTCAACAGTGTAAAAACTGATAGAATACAATAGACAACAAGTTTATATCAACATCTGTAGTGGAATAAGCAATCCGTTAGAAGATTCAAGTAGAGCATGATATCTACTATCTTCTATGATTTAAAAGTTTATCATCAATATTTTATCTCTGTAACACAACTCAATAAATAATCCACATCACCGAATTATCCATGCACTACGGGCCAATGATATTCGTTAGTATCACCAGTGGTCATGATCATGCCAAACAACTGTCCATTTATGCACTACGAGTCAAAGAGGACTTTCATCACATCATTTTTTTGTAACATTACATGTCATGATTATATCGATACACAATTCTTGGTCATAATCATACCATTCAATTGTTCATCTATGCACTACGGGCCGAAGATGACTTTTAAGGACGATGACAATGATATAAGAAATCAATCAAGTGAGATCAAGGATAAATATTAAAGATTTATAATTCAATTTATCCAGAGTATAAGAATGTCCAAATTATCAACATGATAATTAATTGAGGAGTAAAATTCAAGAATGATATTCATATATCAAAAATATTTTGGATATAAAAGAAACTAATTTTTTTTCGTGAATAGTACCCCGAGTGAATAGTATCTCGTGAATAGTACTTAAATGAATAGTACCCTGACATAAAAAGATTAAAATTTAGCAAGAGAGTTCAGAAAAATATTTCAGTGAAACGATACTAGATGAAGCAAAAAATTCAAGAATATTCTACTAATTTTAGGTAGTATAGAAGCAATACTTTATCACAATAACTGTATATTTAGGAATATGAAACGAAATAATATTACTTACAACCTATAGAGTATGGAAAAAAATAGTATTTCTTACGAATATTGAACAAAAAAAATATCCCTTATCTTAGTAGGAGAGTAATTCCGACTGGTATAGCGGAGATATTCTTAAAGAAAACTTACACTATTTGTTACACTCATAGTATCCTTATAATAGAAAAAAATATGCACAATATGGTAGAAGATGAATTCTCTGATTCTGGTTTGATTTTCATTTCTTAACTAAGCATCCTATTTATAGGAGAATGGTAGGACACTATTTAAAAAAAATCACGGGTGAATAGAAAAAAATTCACGGACGTAGAATCGAAATTTTTTGATTTTCACTATGCGACACTATACAATAAAATATTCTAATAAAAGGAAAGATTTATATAAAATATAATATATTCTATTTATAATCTAATAAAATGAATAACTTTATATATAATATAAAAAGTATTCTATTTTATATAAAAAGTTTTCTATTTTATTACTATTATAATAATAATAAAACAAAACTGAGACAATTTTCTACCAAAGATTTTGAAAATTGAGTAAGTGGGGGTCCATGTAATAAGCCAGACTTACAACAAGTACTTAATGAAAACCCCTCTATTTATATCACAAATTGAATAAATATTCACCACAAATAACTTATCTTTAATAAACAAATTTTTAATCTTTAAACAATTATTCATCATTAATATTATAATTCACAATATTAATAACCAGATCATTCCCAAGAAAAGGGGGCTTTCCGATAAGGACTTCTCCTTATTGGCGCGGAATTAAATAACCTAAACCATTTTCTCGAAAGAACTTTCTAGACATTGTCAATAATAAAAATAATAATATGAATATCTGTGTCGTCTCAATTATTGATTTAATAATATAAAATATTATGCAAATGATACTGTGACGATAATTGAATCACTAATATGAGATACTATACAACAACTACTGTGGCAATAATTGAATAAAAACTGAGAGACTTCTTAAGTAAGCATCAATAATCAGTGGTGATTCATATAAAGAATGGCACGGTAACATGATGTACATCTATGGGTTAGTTTATTTTTCTAGGATGTGTTCTCTCCATTCTCTCTAGATTGTCGTTTCCTTCCATCCACTTTCGTTATCCCCTCTTTCCTTTTCTAGTCTCCCGCCCATCCTCACTAAACTTTTTCGTCCCTACCAAACTTTTATGTTTCCCTCTTTTAGGTCCTTCTTCCTCCTCCGTCCTCCGTCCCCCTCTGTCTCTCTTCCCCTCTCTCTAGTCAGCTTCCATGGTTGACCATTCCCACCTTTTTGCTGGTAATTCGACCAGTAGCAATTCGAGAGACATGTATGTGGATTTTGGGGTCCTTAGACCCAATTCTCCCTCAGTTGAAGTAACTGCTATGGCAGAATTGACCCCCTTACCTGTTATGGTCCCGGTTGATGTTGTGTGGTAGAAGACAGTATTGGAGCTCATCTCGGGTCCTCTATGTCTGAAATTTTCAAGGCAGCTCAAATCCTATCGCATCAAGGACGGATTAATGCAGCTAATGAATGTAAGAAGAGTAACATTCTAATGAACTTTATCTTAGCTCAAGGATTCTCTGCTAAACATTTTAACGATTATGCTAGTAAAGGTAAATCTATTAGACAAGTTGATGACCATGATATGGTTGTTAAAGGTCCCATTCAAGTTCCTTGTTCAGAGAATGCAGCCTCTAGTTTGGCTGAGAGTCCTGGCCCCCTCTTGGCTCCAGGGGGTGAGGATGGTGTGCTTGGTTCTGGCCCTTCTATTAGCCTAGCTATTTTGGCTTGAACAAAATCTTGGAGCTCTGTTGTGGCTATGGCCCCCCCGAAGTCCTGCTTAAACCTTGAATACTTTCCCCCTTCTAGTGAGAATGGTTCCATCACTATTAAGCCCCCCTTTGAGGTTTTTCAATTAGGGAATAGTCTTTGGAACTCTTGTTTGATTGGGAGTTTCGTTCACTCCAGGCTTCCTTTCAAACTCGTGGAAGAAAGCGTGCATAAGCTTTGGGATAAGCATGGCCTGCAGAAGATTTTCCTCCAGGATAAAGGATACTTTATTTTTAAGTTCTCCTCTCCGGCCGAACGAGATAATATTCTTGCTCTTGGCCCTTGGTACATCTCTAATAAGCTACTCTATCTCAAAAACTAGAAGGAGGGATTGGATTTTCGATCTGAATCCTGCACTAAAACCCATGTTTAGGTGAAATTTCATAATATTCCCATGTCTTATCTATCTGCCCCTGGTTTGAGCTATCTTGCTAGTGGAATAGGGCAACCTCTGTTTGTGGATAAAGTTACAAAAAAGCTGGAACCAATGAACTTTGCAAGGATGTGCATTGAAGTCTCTTCTTCCTCTACCTTTGCATCTAGTCTGGATGTTGTGGTCCTTGATGAGGAATCTAAGACCGAAAAAGTCATAATTGTTAAAGTCAAATATCAAAATAAAACTCAGCTTTGTTCTCACTGTAAATCATTTGGTCATTCTCTTCTTCGGTGCCCCTCTGCCAACTTCAAATGGGTTCCTAAACCACCCCCTTCGGATCAAGCCTCATTGGTCCATCCTGGAACTTCTGGAGTTATCATCTCTCCTGCTCCTCCCAATAGCTTTCCTTCTGATAGTTGGACTTTGGTGTCTAAAGGTCCCAAGCTTGCTGGCACCTCGTTTCCCCCCCTCCCCTCGGTGTTGCCTAGCCCTAACTCTTTTAACCTCATTGTGCCCTCTGATGGGTTTTTAGATACAGATAACACTCCCCCGCCCAACCCTCTTGTGACCAAGTTAAGACAAATTGATGAGAAGGATGTTCGTGACCTTAAGCATAAGGCCAAAACTTCTGCTGATACAGGTCAAGTTTCTAAGAAAAAGATCAAAGGAGGGGGGAGCCTCAGGTCCCCTACTTAATTTCTCCTATCTTTTATGTTATATTTTTGCTCTATGAATATTAGAGGTGTTAATAAGTCTCCCAAGTGGGCTATGTCCAGGCTCTCATTATTAAACATAGTCTCTCTTTTGTTGGTCTTATAGAAACTAGGGTCAAGAGCACAAAGGCCATTGTAATCTCAAAATCTATCTGTAATCACTGGGAATGGCATTTTAATTATGACTTTCATAATAATGGTAGAATTTGGGTTGGTTGGGACCCTGTATTTTGGAAAGTCAATATAATATTTTCGTCTTCTCAATTTATACACTGTTTTGTCTCCTCTATTAGTCTTGATTCCCAATTTTTTGTTACTATTATTTATGGGCTCAACACTCCTACTGAGAGGAAGGCTTTGTGGAAAGATCTTCGGGATCTTGCTAAGAACATAAACCTGCCTTGGTCTCTTCTGAGTGATTTTAATGTTGTCCAATCTCTTTCTGAAATCAATGGAGGTGCTATCTCTTGGGATTATGGCATGCAAGACTTCAAAGACCTTCTCTCTGATTTATCCTTGGTGGACTTGCGAGCCTCTGGTCCTCTACTCACTTGATGGGATTCTCAGTTAGCTAATCCGACATACAAAAATCTGGACAGAGCTATGGTTAATCACTTATGGCTGGATTCTTTCCCTACTTCTCAGGCACTGTTTACTCCTCGAGAGCTTTCTGACCATTGCCCTATGGTGGTGAATCTTGGCCTGGTCATCCCCCACCTTCCGAAGCCATTCCAGTTTTTTAATTTCATGGTTGGTTTAGAAACTTTCATGGAAGTTGTGCAATATGCTTGGAATACTCCTGCCTCTGGGGACCCGTTCCAAATTCTTTCAGGTAAGCTCAAAGCTGTCAAGAAGGCCTTAATATGTCTGAATCATGTTAATGGTAATCTCCATTCCAATGTTCAAAAATCTAGATCTCTTTTTCATGCAACGCAGCAGGCTATTACCGTAAACCCCACCGATCCTCTCCTCCTCTCTCTTCAGTAGTCCTAATCGGCCACCCTTTGGGCTGCCCTTCTTTGTGAAGAAAAGCTTCTAAAATAGAAATCTAGGATACAATGGCTTAAGGAAGGGGATAAGAATAATGGGTTCTTCTATAACCAAATGGAACGATAATAAAATCTTATCTATTGAAAATGCTGAGGGGGATTTGTGTTATGGTCACTCAACTTTCCAACGTATTGTAGTTGACCATTTTTGCTCTCTGCTAGGTAGTCCTGATGTAGTTCAAGCTATCCCAGACCTGGAATCTGTGAAATCTGTGGTCTCTTCCAAGATATCTTCTCAACAAGCTCTGTTGCTTAAACGGGATATTACAGATGTGGAAATTCTTAATACTTTGAAGCAAATGAAAAAGATTAAGAGTCCTGGCCTAGATGGTTTTAATGTTAACTTTTTTATTCTTACTTGGGATATTGTGGGCCCGGTCTTCACTGCGGCCATTCAATCTTTTTTCCTTTAAGGATGTCTTCTTAGAGGCACTAATGCTACGGCCATTGCTCTTGTTCCTAAAAATGCCAACCCATCTTCCATGAATGACTATAGACTAATATCTTGTTGTAATACCACATATAAATGCATTTCTAAGATTATTGCCTCGCGTCTCATGGGTATCCTTCCTTCTATCATTTCTCCAAACCAAGCTGATTTTATAAAAGGTAGAAAGATTGGTAACAATATCCTTCTCGCTCAAGAACTCTTCAGGAATTATCATAGACCCTACGGGCCACCTAGATGTGCTCTGAAAATTGATTTTAGGAAAGCTTTTGACTCCATCTCTTGGGATTTCCTAATGGCTGTTCTTCATTCCTTTAACTTCCCCCCGAAATTCCTATTCTGGATTAAAGCTTGAATTACCTCCACTACCTTCTCTGTCAAGGTCAACGGTGCTCTTTGTGGCTACTTCAAAGGATACAATGGGCTTAGGCAATGGGACCCTCTTTCACCTTATCTTTTTATCATTATCTTGGAAGTTCTATCCCTTATGCTTGCTAGAGCATCCAAGCTTCCTTCTTTCCATCATCACTAGAAGACAGATGCCCTCTCCCTCTCTCATCTCTGTTTTGAGGATAATCTCATCATCTTCTGTCGTGGAGACATTGGCTCTGTTAATACCATAAAAAATTGCCTAGATTTGTTCTCCTCTCAGTCTGGCCTGCGTATTAATGCCTCGAAGAGCATGTGCTTTCTCTCCAATGTTCCTCCTGACACTAGTGAAGATATCTTGCCTACTCTGGGATTCAAGTTGGGCTCCTTTCCTGCAAAATTTCTTGGGGTGCAATTGATCACAACCAAACTTAGTCTTGCAGATTGCCAACCCCTCCTTGAAAAGCTGAAATCCAGAATTACTTCTTGGACTAATTGTTTTCTCTCTTTTACTGGTAGATTGCAATTGATCAAATCGATTATTCATTCTGTCCAAGCCTATTGGTCAGTCCACTTTATACTCCCTGCTTTGGCTATCAATGATATGAAATCTTCCATGTCCATATTCCTCTGGAAAGGGCCTTCTATGGGTAAATCTGGCGCTAAGGTTGCTTGGAACAAAATTTGTCTCCCTTTTGCCGAAGGGGGGTTGTGAAACAACCCGGGTCAAATCCCGAGTCCGGAACAAATCTTGGGTCAAATCCCAAGTCCGAATCGAATCAAATCCATCCAAATAAGGCCTCAAACCACTGGCCTAATAGTATCTTCTTGGGTCATCTAGCCCACCACAGGCTCCCAAAAGGTCATGACTTGAAGGTACTATTGGTAGTTACTTAATTCCTTATATGCAGACAAATTTTACCCCTATCTTTCGATGTGGGACTGGGGTGTTACAAACTCCCCCACTTAAATTTCTGACGTCCCCGTCAGAACTGATCACACACACGGCCCAAAGATCTTTGCCTCTCTAGCCATTGTGGGATAATACCGGCTGGCTTCGTGTCCCCACCTCCGGACCTTCATCTCTCCATTGTGGGATAATACCACCAGCCTTCGTGTCCCCACCTTCGACAACCCGATCGGATGACCCGACCCGAGCTTTCGAGAGTCGGCTCTGATACCATATGAAACAACCCGGGTCAAATCCCGAGTCCGGAACAAATCTTGGGTCAAATCCCAAGTCCGAATCGAATCAAATCCATCCAAATAAGGCCTCAAACCACTGGCCCAATATTATCTTCTTGGGTCATCTAGCCCACCACAGGCTCCCAAAAGGTCATGACTTGAAGGTACTATTGGTAGTTACTTAATTCCTTATATGCAGACAAATTTTACCCCTATCTTTCGATGTGGGACTGGGGTGTTACAGGTTGGCTATCAAGAACCTTGAAGAGTGGAACAAAGCTCAAATTTTGATGTATCTTTGGCAAATCATTTCTCCCTCCTCCTCCTCTTTCTGGGCTAAGTGGGTGCGAGTTATCCATCTCAAAAACAAATACTTCTGGATTATGCCTATTCCCTTGGATTGTTCTTGGATCTGGAGAAAAGTCCTTAAGCTTCGTCCTATTGCTTGCAGGTACATCTCCTTTTCTATCGGTAATGGTGCTTGTACTAGCC
This sequence comes from Panax japonicus, assembly GCA_020205505.1. NCBI lineage: Eukaryota > Viridiplantae > Streptophyta > Magnoliopsida > Apiales > Araliaceae > Panax > Panax japonicus. The sequence goes on from JAINUV010001490.1 coordinate 674,999, forward strand.
TTTGGTTTGATCCATAGCTAGGTCCTACTCCTCTAGCTTCTTCTATCCATTCTCCCTTGATTCTGAACTCTGGCCTTGGGGCAGCGACCTCTATTAGCCAAATCATCATTAACTCCAATTGGGTTCTTCCAACATCAAACCATAATGACCTTATAGAATTCAGGAATTCTTTTGATATGTCCAGATTATGTAACTCTGATGCTCAGGATACTTTTCTCTGGGATGGCACTAAGGCTAAGGACATTAAAACGTCTACTTTCTGGTGTTCCATCCGTAAAATTGGTTTAAATGTGGGGTGGTCTAAAATGGTATGGCATAATATGGTGCCGCCTCGGTACTCTTTCCTTCTTTGGATTTCTTTACACAAGGGGCTTCGGACAATCGACACATTTATTATGTTTGGTATGGACGTGAATCTCATTTGTGCCCTCTGCTCTACATAAAGGGAAACATTTCAGCACCTCTTCTTTCAATGTAGATTCTCATTTCAGCTTCTGGTCGCTATCCTTAGACGTTGTGGCTGGCTTGGGATGAACCTAACCTGGACCTCAATCACTGAGTTTCTCTATTATAGCTCCGGCTCTAGTCTTAAGCATGGATTACTTCTTTTTGGCTTTGCTACTGTGGTGTATCGAATTTGGCAGAAGCGTAATTCTAGGATCTTCACCAACAAGGTTACACCTGTTCGGGTTATTCTTCGGGATCTCATTCATATCATCAAATGTCATCTCCACACTTATGCTAGATTCCAAAAGCTTAAGTCTATGGCCTGTTACTATCATCTGGTGCTCTAGGTACTTTGATTTTAAAGCCTGGCCTAGAAGACTTCCCAGTCTGGCCAGCTTTTCAGTTCATTAAGTGGGGCCTTGGTCTTCGAGCATTGATCGTAGAGTGCACCTTGGTCGTAGAGTGCTTCATTCGTAGGGTGGGTCCTTGGTCTTCGAGCACTGATCGTTGAGTGGGGTCTTCGTAGAGTTCCCTTTGGTCTCGTTGGGGTCTTCATAGAGGGATCTTCGGACCTGGTTGGGTATTGTCCAATGAATGTAGAGTGCGCATTGGTCGTAGAGTGCTTCTTCCAGTTCGTAGAGTGGATTCTTGGTCTTCAAGCACTGATCGTAGAGTGGGGTCTTCGTAGAGTTCCCTTCGGCCTCGTTTGGGTCTTCGTAGAGTGAGCTTCGGCCTTGGATGGGTCTACATAGGGTCAGTTTCGGCTGGATTTTCATAGAGTGAACTTTGGCCTCGGCTGGGTCTTCGTAGAGCGAGCTTCGCCCTCAGCTGGGTCTTCGTAGGGTGAGCTTCGGCTGGATTATAGTAGAGTGACCTTCGGCCTAGGGTGGGCTTTCATAGAGTGGGCTTTCGGCTTTATTCAGCTTTAGCATGTTTGGTCTTTGTCTTTTTTTTCCTAAAGGTTATCCTCAGTGGCTTAGTCCTTGGAATTGTGGGGCTTAGTTAAGTGGGTACTCGTCGAGTGGGCCTTCGTTAAGTGGCTTAGTCTTTGGATTTGTGGGGCTTGTTCAGGTTGTTCTGTGTTCGAGCGCCTTCATTATGCTTTGACATATATTGTAACATTTCTTTATGGCAGTAGCCTGTATTTTTTTAATAGTATTTACTTCATAGGGCATGTCCTATAGTGTCTATGATATTCTATTTGGGTCTATCCCATGCGGTCATGTAATCCTCCATTTATTTATTTCAGTCTAAATTTAGCAAAATAATAATAATAATAATTAGTGGTACTATACAATACTGTGTGCTACTGTGCAACCACACGTATTACTGTACTTTTATCACCGAGTATTTCAACAGTTAACGATAAAAGTCTTGTCGTTATATTTATAAAAAGGTTATTTCTGTTGCTTTCTATATCCGACAGTAATTCCGTTGTGGGGTCCAACAATGATTGTGCCGTCATACGAATATTTCCCGACAAAAAGAATATTCTCCAACCAAACAAATATTTTATGATAACTTGCTTACTTATAAAATTTGCACATATCTCCTATAACTATAGCATTAAATCAAATCCACGCCTTATTATTCAAAATAATATTTAGAGAAAATTAAATCTTTATTCATAAAAAGTTGGGGTCTTACAGATAAGGATTGTGAGAATGTCGTCGGGTATTTCCGACACCTATATTGGGTTGTTTCTAATGGATTCATCATCGAGGTTAAGCTGATGCTTTCATTGGGTTATCGCCAACGGATTACATCATCGGGGTCAAGGTAATCTTTCATTGGGTTATTGCTAATGGATTACATCATCGGGGTCAAGTCAATCTTTCATTGGGTTGTCGCCAATGGATTACATCATCGGGGTCAAGCCGATCTTTCATTATTTTGTCGCCAACGGATTACATATAGGGTTAAACTTGATATTTCATTGGGTTATCGCCAACATATTACACATCGAGGTCAAGCTGATCTTTCATTGGGTTGTCACCAATGGACTACATCATCGGGGTCAAGCCAATCTTTCATTGGGTTGTCACCAACAGATTACATCATCGGTGTTAAGCCGATCCTTCATTGGGTTATCACAAAAAGATTATATCATCAGGGTAAGGCCAATTTTTCATTGAGTTATTGCTAGATTACATATCAGGGTCAAGCCAATCTTTTATTGGGTTGTCGTCAACGAATTACATCATCGGGGTCAAGCCGATCTTTGCAACTTAAAATTTTATCAAGTCTTATAACATAAATTATGTTACTACCACCGGGTAATGTCAGGGTCTGCGTTTAGGTTGTTCTAAATGGATTCAAACATCAGGGTTAAGCCGATCTTCATTGGGGTTAATGCCAACGAATTCTATAACATCGAGTTTAATCTGATCTTCACTAGGGTCAAGCCAGTAGATTACAACATCAGGGTTAAGCCGACGCCTTCACTGGGGTCAAGCTAGTCGACTGCAACATCAAGGTTAAGCCGATGCCTTCACTGGGGTAAAGCCAATGGACTGCAATATCAGGATTAAGCTGACGCTTTCACTGGGGGTCAAGCTAGTGGATTGCATCATCGGGGTTAAGCTGACGCCTTCATTGGGGTAAAGCTAGTGCATTGCATCATCGGGGTCAAGACGACGCCTTCAATGGGGTCAACCCAGTGGATTGCATCATCAGGGTTAAGCCGATGCCTTCACTAGTGTCGACGTCGGGAACATTTTCTCTTGAATTCATCTTTTAAATATTTCTTACCCTTTATGTTTTCTATATGGTTTATATCTTGTTGAAAGGGTGAAATTGACAAAAGATTCTAACACCAAATGTCGACCATTTGAAAAGATTTGATTTTACAGAGCCGCTAGTTGGTAGAAGTGAAATGGTTGTACCAACTCAACCGAATTATGAAAAAGTTTTGCAAAGAGCCCAATTTATTGGACTCTATTTAACAAGCCTTGGAAACCAAGATTTATAGAGTTCGGGGGCTTTTTTAAGCGAGGGGAAGGTGTAAGGCACCACCCTACTTCTGTGAAAATATGGTTACCGCGTCTTTTTAATTCCATAATTCTTTAAAGTGTGTGTATATTTAATTGGGCATAAGTGATAAGTGGATTTTATATACACGAATCGATATTCATTTCAAGTTTAAATTCGTAGTTATCTTCATGTTTTGTGTTCGTTTTTACTCGTTTCATGTTATTTTATGTGTAGGGTGGTCATGGATGCAAGTGATGAGGAAAGGCGATCTTTTTGGAGCAAAAGTGGAAAAAAATTGAAGAATGAGAAATTGGAAGACAGTGGCCATGCCCTCCGGGGCGGGCCTTTTCAAGCTTACACCCCCCCGCCGGGGCGGGGGACCCGATTCTGGTAGTGTCCTGTTCAGGTTCGACTTCTGCTGGTGCTCGGTTTGTGGGACTTCAATGATGCGCATGGACTCTACAATAGGAGAGTTCGGCCAGGAGAGAGAGGAGCTTGCTATTACTTGAAAAAAAACAACAATCTTACACACACATAACATAATTCAAGAGCGATTTCCAGGGATTTAAGAGCAAACTTTGGAGGAGTAATTTTCAGAGATTGTCACGACGGTTACGAATCAAGGCTACGTGAAGGGGTTTTCATTATTCTTCTTCTCTTTAGTCTTATTTGTAATTAAAAGGATGTTTTCAACAAATTTTTCAGTTTTTAATTCATTCGTTATGAACAAATTTACTTATTAGACTTGGGATGGATCTTTAGGTGAAACGATGATTCTATAGCTTTGATTTCCAATTCAATAATATATTTTCAGTTTACCTATGTTAATTTGAGCGTGAATTTATGAATTGCCTGATCAACAGTTCTTTGTGGATTTGAAAGGAATCGAGAGAGGAGATTCGAATCTAGACCTAGTTAATATAGCATGTGTCAGTAGAATACCCAGAAAAAAATATTTAAATTTAAAACATATTAATTGGACTTTGTTTTTATTTGGATCAACCCGTATTTAATTTATGTGGGTTAATGAGTATTAATAAGTGATACAAATTAAGTTGATAAAATTTGGGCCTTAATATTAATTGAACCCAAATAGAAGTTTATTAGAACAAGACCTCTTCATTAATAAACATATATACCTATTTTTTTTTCATAGTACAAAACAGAGGAAAAGAGAGGAGAGAGAGACTTGTGTGGCTGCAAAAAGAGAAAAAAATGGATTGCTATCAAGTGAGAAACAATTTGGGTGAGAAAGTATGGTTTGAAAATTCTTGTAGTAGTGATTTTTATTTATTGTTATAATAATGATAAGGGTGATGAACTAATGTTATACATATATACATTTATATATATATATAAAAGCCAAACTTGAGTCTAAATTCAGATATATATATATATATATATATATATATATATATGTATATATATAAGAATAAGTTTGAATAAACCTAAAATATAGAGTTTAAAAAAAAATTGTAACAGGATGCAGGTGTTTTGAAGATGATGGTGTATTAAATATATTGTTTTGAAGATGATGGTGTATTAAATATATATAGTGAGGTTTATATATATATATATATATATATATATATATATATATATATATATATATATATATTGTATGTTATTAATGGTATTTATATTTTGTTGTATATATTATATTAACTAATCCATGTTATTTATAAATCAAATTGAAAATTTTGTATACTAATTAATTAATTATTATTATTATTTTGAAAATTATTTTTATTGAAGGCATCATGGTCTAGCAGTTTAAGCAATTGGCCAATAATTTATTTCGGTAAAATTGATATTTTGTTTTAGTCAAATGTTATAAAACTAAGTATTTAATTTGCAAGATATCTAATGGATTATTCTATTATAGCTTAATGCAAAATCATAGTAATTAAAGTGCAAATATATATTTTGATAATATCATTTATGAATGTATTATTTTGGTGATTAGTTCGAACAGAAGGAGTGTGACGAATAATATTTGGAATATAAATTTTGGAGTATTAATAATTGATATAAGGCGATTATTAAAGACATATTAAATAGATTATGAATTATTTTGGAATTAATAGTTTGGATTATTTTTAATTTGAGGTGAATATGTTTAGGTTGTGAATAACGTTTCGTGTTTGATATCGTTGGCATTTGAGGGTAAGATTTTGTGGAGTGTGCTATAAATGGTTTGGAAGTATCAGGTACAGATTCTTTACTCTTTCAGCGATACTTTTGTTAAATTTGATTTGTTCGTTTTGTTCCTCGTTTCAAATTCTGTTATTATTTCACATAATTGTTTCTTGTGAAATTCATATATTTGTTTCATTTTGGAGTTGACACATTGGACTCGTATTTGTACTATTTAAACTATGATATCATGTTTAGTATTTATTTTTGATAATTGTAGAGTGGTACATGTTGTTACCTTCTTTTGAGATCTTGCGACTATAATTTGATTTGGTTCAACATGTACATATAGAACCCTTCTGTTGGTATTATGTCGCATGTGTTGTGACAAGATATTTTTGTTAGAATAAATTGTAGGGTATACTTGAGCTATACCCACCTGTGAGGGTACCATAGGCATGTCGTCTTGGCACGAGAGGCATGACACTCTCCGTGGCGGTGTGATTAGTCCACGGCGTCTCCATTTGGGCTCCGGAGGAAGTGGGCCATTTGGTATTTTGTCGTGGGAGGCGTATGGGTTAACCCTAGATTTCTGTTCTGCGGATTGGTAATATTGTGCCAAACACACCTATCCGATTTGCATACATTTGTATTCGCGGTCCAATGTGTGATTGCATGTGTGGCATTATTTTGACTTGCATGTGTGGCATTGTTTTGATGTGCCTGTGTGGCATTATTTTGGTTGCCTATATGGCATCATTTGATTTGCCGGTGTGGAATTAGTTTGACTTGCATGTGTGGCAAGATATATTTTTGAGCTCATTCGGTATGAAATAACTCCAGCCATTTGTTTCAGCCTCTTATTTTATTGGATTAGTTTTGTTGGTTTATGTTCAGTTCAAGTCATTGAGTTAGTTACTTCAGTTCGTTATTTCTTTATTCTTTTATTGGTTTCGTCAATTATGTTGATTCAGAATTATGTTGATTCAGATATATTCCATTCAGATCTTTGGATAGTAGATTTTCGTTCATATTTGCACTTGAGGCTTTGTTCTGTATTTTGTCTCAGTTATTTTTGTATATCAGTTGTATACCTTTTGTATATCTGTATCCGTACTGAGCAATTGGCTCATGCTGTGTTTTTCTTCTGACAGATTTGCAGGAGTGATTCAGGGCTAGTGTGATGAGAGGGTTGTCTTTGACCATTTAGGTTGATTCAAATTTTAAGTTTTGATTATTTTGACTATAGTAAGAGAATTGTAATTAGTACTGCATTTGATGGATATCATTATTTCATATTTTGAAGTTATTAGTGCTCTGTTTACTTTTTGAAGTTTGTTGTGCTTTGCACGTGACCTCGCTTTTCTTTTCGGGAAGGGGGTGTTACAGATATGGTATCAGAGCTTAGGTTCTTTCTTGTAGAAAACCTATTTAGGTTTGACATGTGAGTTGTGGGTAATCCATTGGATAGACGTAAGAGTTTGATTTGATTTTGTTAACTGTTTGGTTGGTCTCTATTTTGACTAACTGTCGATTTCTTTTCGATTTGTAGTTGATTTGAGGAAACCGAAATAATTTATTAATGTGATTGAGTAATGATATTAGTTAAGAATTGTGATTTAATCATTGAGGTGAATAAAGTTATACTTTGTACAGATAGGAAATGATCTTATATGAGATATGATTATGATGTGAGTATTTGTATATCCCGACGAGTATTTGATTTTGGAAAATTAATCTTTTAGAGTTGTTGTTTTTTGTGACAATTGTTATGATCGTTGAATTGGGGATTTGAGTTAAGTTAAGTTTTGATTTATGTTAAGCTTGTGGATAATTTGAGGTTTGTGTATTGATTGCATACTGTGATAAAGTGAAAATTATTATTTATAGAGGATTTCTTGTAATTTGAGTTGTTGATATTCGAGGTAATTAGATTTATTATTTGGAGTTAATGATCAATTTTGTGGCTATTTTCTAGTAAGATATTGGGGTTATGTTCTATGAACTTTCTTTGTGAGTGTATGGGGAGACATTGAAATTTGTTGGGTTAAGATTTGCATTAAGAAAATGATTGATTCATTGAATGATTAAATACATATAATAAGTGATGAAATTCAACTAATTATGAGAGATCTTAAATGGTTGTAGTTCGCTTATGCAGATGGTAGAATATGTGACTTGGAGTTGGATATGGTTATAAAGAGATTTTAGTAGTATATTTTGGTATTATAATATTTGAGAACTAATTTGATTTGAGGTTATCATATTTTGAAACTCTTAAGGATTTAGAAAAGTTGGTGATAAAGAGATATTAGTATTATATTCTTTGGTATAATATTATTGATGAATAGTTAAAATTGAGGATGAAATATTTTGAAGCTTTTGAGGACTTGGGGAGAGTTGGTAATATAGTTGCATAGTTTTTTTATTTATCTGATGTCTTTAGAGTTTTGTATGAATTTATGTAAAATAAAATAAAAATAATTTGTTAGATCTTTGTCATGTGTGGAATATAAATGTTTTACGAATTAAAAATAATTTTAACTATTTTGGGTATTCGAATCTTATTTAGATGAAGAGAAAATTTTGTGTTTTCGAAATATGTTACGAAGAATACGTACGTTTACAAGAACGAAAAATCAAGAAAATTGACGAGGGCCAGCACCAACAGTGGATCATGTTATTTAACGCGAAGAACTTTACCCAGGGCTTGCCACGATAGCTGACGAATATTTTACGAGTACGTGGACAATTGTGTGGACTGATGGACTTATCCGCGTTGATCATTACAAATGGCGGCACTACATCGTAACTAAATTTTTTTTAGCTTATTTGAATTCCGAGGACAAAATTATTTTTAAGGGGTGAAAAATGTAATAACCCTTATTTTTTTTACTAATAATTAAATATTAATTAATTTTATCTTATACAATTGTGTTTAAATTGGAAAAGGTAAATGATTTTTGTTTCCCTATTTTCTTTCTTGTTTTGTTTGGAAAATTAAATTCTTTTAGTAGATAATTAAATAACTGATTAAATTATAATTGAGAAAGATAATTTTTTTTGTTAAAGTCTTGTGGTAAAATTATTCGGAGCGGGAAGCTTCTTGGAAGATAGAGGAGTCTATTCGAGCAGAGTATCTGCATCTCTTTGAAAATTTGTGCGTTCCATTCTTTTGATTACGGAGACGGAATCCTTTTAAGGGGTAGGTGATGTAATACCCTAAAAAATATTTAAATTTAAAACATATTAATTGGACTTTGTTTTTATTTGGATCAACCCGTATTTAATTTATGTGGGCTAATGAGTATTAATAAGTGATACAAATTAAGTTGATAAAATTTGGGCCTTAATATTAATTGAACCCAAATAGAAATTTATTAGAACAAGACCTCTTCATTAATAAAAATCTATACCTAATTTTATTTCATAGTACAAAACAGAGGGAAAGAGAGGAGAGAGAGACTTGTGTGGCTGCGAAAAGAGAAAAAAAGGGATTGCTATCAAGTGAGAAACAATTCAGGTGAGTAAGTATGGTTTGAAAATTCTTGTAGTAATGATTTTTTTTATTGTTATAATAATGATAAGGGTGATGAACTAATGTTATACATATATATTTATATATATATATATATATATATAATGGCCAAACTTGAGTCCAAATTCAGATATATATGTATATGTATATATATAAGAATAAGTTTGAATAAACCTAAAATATAGAGTTTAAAAAAAATTCGTAACAGGATGAAGGTGTTTTGAAGATGATGGTGTATTAAATATATATAGCGTGGTGTGTGTGTGTGTGTGTGTGTGTGTGTGTGTGTGCGTATAGTATGTTATTAATGGTATTTATATTATGTTGTATATATTATATTAACTAATCCATGTTATTTATAAATCAAATTGAAAATTTTGTATACTAATTAATTAATTATTATTATTATTTTGAAAATTAGTTTTATTGAAGGCATCATGGTCTAGCAGTTTAAGCAATTGGCCAATAATTTATTTCGGTAAAACTGATATTTTGTTTTAGTCCAATGTTATAAAACTAATTATTTAATTTGCAAGATATCTAATGGATTATTCTACTATATCTTAATGCAAAATCATAGTAATTAAAGTGCAAATATATATTTTGATTATATCATTTATGAATGTATTATTTTGGTGATTAGTTCGAACAGAAGGAGTGTGACGAATAATATATGGAATATAAATTTTGGAGTATTAATAATTGATATAAGGAGATTATTAAAGGCATATTAAATAGATTATGAATTATTTTGGAATTATTAGTTTGGATTATTTTTAATTTGAGGTGAATATGTTTAGGTTGTGAATAACGTTTCGTATTTGATATCGTTGGCATTTGAGGGTAAGATTTTGTGGAGTGTGCTATAATTGGTTTGGAAGTATCAGGTACGGATTTCGTACTCTTTCAGCGATACTTTTATTAAATTTGATTTGTTCGTTTTGTTCCTCGTTTCAAATTCTGTTATTATTTCACAAAATTGTTTCTTGTGAAATTCATATATTTGTTTCATTTTGGAGCTTACGCATTGTACTCGTATTTGTACTCTTTGAATTATGATATCATGTTTAGTATTTATTTCTGATAATTGTAGAGCGGTACATGTTGTTACCTTCTTTTGAGATCTTGTGACTATAATTTGATTTGGTTCAACATGTACATATAGAACCCTTCTGTTGGTATTATGTCGCATGTGTTGTGACAATATATTTTTGTTAGAATATACCGTAGGGTATACTTGAGCTATAACCACCTGTGGGGGTACCGCAGGCATGTCGTCTTGGCACGAGAGGCATGACACTCTCCGTGGCGGTGTGATTAGTCCATGGTGTCTCCGTTTGGGCTCCGGAGGAAGTGGGTTAACCCTAGATTTATGTTCTGCGGATTGATGATGTTGTGCCAAACACACCTATCCGATTTGCATACATTTGGATTCGCTGTCCAATGTGTGATTGCCTGTGTGGCATTATTTTGACTTGCCTGTGTGGCATTGTTTTGATGTGCATGTGTGGCATTATCTTGGTTGCCTATATGGCATCATTTGATTTACCGATGTGGCATTAGTTTGACTTGCCTGTGTGGCAAGATATATTTTTGAGATCATTCAGTATGAAATAACTCCAACCATTTGTTTCAGCCTTTTATTTAATTGGATTAGTTTTGTTGGTTTATGTTCAGTTCAATTCATAGAGTTAGTTACTTCAGTTCGTTATTTCTTTATTCTTTTATTGGTTTCATCAATTATGTTGATTCAAATATATTCCATTCAGATCTTTGGATATTAGATTTTCGTTCATATTTGCACTTGAGGCTTTGTTCGGTATTTTGTCTCAGTTGTTTTCGTATATCAGTTGTATACCTTTTGTATGTCTGTATCCGTATTGGGCAATTGTCTCATGCTGTGTTTTTTTCTTCCGGCAGGTTTGCAGGGGTGATTCAGGGCTTGTGTGATGAGAGGGTTGTCTTTGACCATTTAGGTTGATTCAAATTTTAAGTTTTGATTATTTTGACTCTAGTTGGAGAATTGTAATTAGTAATGCATTGATGGATACCATTATTACATATTTTGAAGTTGTTAGTGCTCTGTTTACTTTTTGAGGTTTGTTGTGTTTTGCACGTGACCTCACTTTCCTTTTCAGTAAGGGGGTGTTACAGTCAGGAATTTTGTCAATAGCAGATTTTTGATTATTGTTAAGGTAGAGATACGCTTGACATCACATGTAATCGTATAGAGAGATTAAACTTCAACCTTCTTTAATTGAAGTTCACATAGAGATATAGTGAGTTGGTTAATTTAGGTGTTTAACGGATTTCTATCTTAATTATGGATTGATGTTAATATGGTATTAGTGCATCGAGAGGTGGCTCTTACTACGTTCGTGTTCTTGATTAATAAACTGGGATATTAAATTGAGTTGGAATAAAGGTTTGAAAATCAGAGTGAAGCTCAGGGTGAAATCATAAGTCTAATTCTCCATTAATTATTTGAAATTCCGAATTTTGATATTGGTGACTGTTTTGTGATAATTTATTTATTTATTTATTCACTTAGTTTCCATAATTTAAAACCATTGAATTGATTAGTTTAATAAAATTAGGATTAATAGAAAATTGATAATTGTGAAGTTATAATTTTTGTTAATTTGTCTTCGTGGGAACGATACTCTATTCACTACTATATTACTTGTTGACCATGTACACTTGCATGTTTTGAGCGCAACAAGTTTTTGGCACCGTTGTCGGGGACAATTTAGCCGAGATTTTAATATTTTTTTTACGATATCAGTTTAATTAGTCCAGTTTTACTTAAACATTTTTTTTTGTTCTTGTTTCTCATATTTCAGGTTTTTGATATTGGTTTATGCAAACGCGATCCAAACTTCTTGCTTCCTTTTGAGGATGACATTGAAAGAAGATTTCAGAGGTTAAGTAAGTGGATCGAGGACACGAGGAGAGAATTCGAAAATTCTGATAAGGAAGAAATCATGGCTGCCGAAGACCAGAAAACGTTGAGGGATTTTGCAACACCTAAGGTGACTGATCTGCAGTCGAGCATTACTAAGCCTGCAATAGCTGCGAACACTTTTGAAATTAAGCCTGAGACCATTCAGATGATGCAGAACTCATGTGACAACCCGAGAATTTAGACAATTTATTAAAATCTTAAATGATTGATTTAAGGTCAAATAATAGACCTAGACAGAAAATAAGTGTATGCGTTTGATATTATTAGGGTGAAATTTTGATGATTTCAAAATTTTGTGAAGGATATAGGTGAATTATTCAGGATTAAGGATTTATGTGATTAAGTTCGGTGAAAATGATTATGTATGTGTTCAGAATGTGGTTAAGGGTCATGGGTTGACCAGATAAATTACATATGTGATAAACCCTAAGTATATATTAAGAACGTCAACGTTCAGTTAGAAAACCCTAACGTTTGATAAGAAATCCTAGAAATCGGTTCTGGAAACCTAGTTTCAGTTCCGGGAGTACGAAATCCTAATTCGGATATTTAAAAACCTTAGATTGGGAATGCAATGCTATGTACGAGGTTAAATGTCATTAATATTAAATTAATTAGGGAAATGAAGCCCTAATCTCGGAATAGAAAGGTTAATTATAATGCTTCTGTGGTATTAATTAAGTACTAATTAGGGTAAAGGTTAATTAATTAGAAAACCATAATTTTCAATTTTTGGAACCCAAATTGTTCCGCCAAAAACCCTAATTATTCAGTGGTTGATCTAATTGCTATATTAGCAATGTTAATTAGGAAACCCTAATACTAATTATTTCAATTTATGAGTAATTAAAAAACTCTAATCTAATTACGAATATTCAATTTCTATTTTAGAAAATTATTTTTATATTAGAAACCCTAATTCGTGGGTTATGAACCCTAATGACCATTTAGACCCTAATTGCTTAATTAGCAATTGTAATTAGGAAATACTAATCCTAATTAGCAAGAATGAATTTATGATTAAGAAATTTTTATATAATTAGAAAATTCTAATTATAAGTTATAAATATTAATTTTCTATTTTTATAACCGAAATTCGGAAATGTTAGAAATTAAATTTTGCAAAGTTAAGGGTTAAAACCTAAACCCTAAAATGTCCAAACCTTAAACCCTAAGGGTTTCATCAAATACAATTTCTAGAAATTAAAGGAAATGACAAGAATGCACTTATGTTATATTTTATAATTGTAGCTTGCAAATCTTGTCATAATCTTGGGTGGTTGAACAAATCTAGCTCTAACTCTAGCCTAGCATGTGCCTAAAATCCATACAAATCAGCCATTTCTTGCCACCTAGCATCAATGCATTTAATGTGTACAAAATATAAAGATTTAAAGTAAGAAAAATCTTACTTTACTTCTCATTTTTGTCCAAACCATTCTCTCTCTTCATGCTTCAAAATCTAGAGTGAGAGAGAGTTAAAAGATGAACCATGATCAAGTACTAGCCAGCCAAGAACAGATCTTAAGGAACAGAAATCAGAAATCAAGCTCAAAAAGTATAAAACCCTAAAAATTTGAAATCTCATGATTTGGTGTTAAATGTTGTTGTTGATTAGTTAATGTTGTGTATTTAGGTGTCATTTAGTGATCTGGGTTGTTAAATCCTAGATCCATAACATCAAAGTGCACGAAATAACATTTTTCAAAAATCTGGAAAAACTAGAAATTTTTGGCCTGACAGCCATATGTCAGGGCCCATAGATCTTTGTGTGTTAATGATCTCTTGTGTTTGATGTTATAGATTTGTTGTATGTCATTTTGTCTGTGATCTGGAACTGAAAACAAGGCTAGATCATATGTATATTTCAAGATATAAGCAGTCAAACTGCGTTGACCATCCACGAAATCTGGGTTTATGGGTTACCCAGAAACCCAGAAGTCATTGACAGCGTTTTTGCAGGTCAAGAATCTTTTTGTTGTTTGTTATTTTGGTCAAGTTGTTGTGGGAATGTTGTAGATTGGTATGTAAACTACAAGTTCATGCTATTAGATAACCCATATCTGTATCAGAATCGAATATATTGTTGGTCAAAAAGCGTTGACCGATCAGCCATATGAACTTTCTGGAAAACCTAGAAAGTTCAAGATCCAGTTCTTGAGTACCACTTTGACCAGCTTGAATCTTGTGTATTAATTGTTGTTATGATGATCGGTTGTTACAAACTTATAAACTGACATCTCTGCTATAGATTTGAACCTTTATATCACATAAACAAAGCATGTAAAGAAACGATTTAGGGGCTCAGAAATAGTACCTCGACTGTTCTTCAATTTCTGGAAAACCCAGAAATTGAAGAACATGTCTGACATGGTTTTCTGTTAATTAGATCTCACAGATTTGTTGTTGTTTAGTTATGAAATTGGTATATACTTGTAGTACTACATTAGTACTACAACATCAAAGTAATTACAAGCCCAGAAATCAAGTGTAGCATGGATTAAATTGTGGTCAAACGTAGTACCCTGCACTCTGACTATGAAGCTCAAGAACACCTATAGCGACAGAAAGTGTCGTTATAACCCTTTAGCGACAGTTTTATTATTATTTTCCAGAAATTAATTAAAAATTAGAAAAAAAATAGTTTTTAATTATTAAAAATACAAAATAAATTATGAAAAATTATTTTAAAGTCTGAAAAATAGTTTTATTACTATTTTAAGTATATTTCGAAAATATTTAATATTTTTGGAATATAAATGGTATTTATTTATTTAATTACAATATTAAATAAATTATTTAAAAATAGTTTTAATTCATGAAAAATCATGAAAAATAATATTATGATAAAAAGAAAATATTTTAAGTTATTTTCCATAACTTTTGATATTTTGTGATGAAATTCATTAATATATTATTATTATTAATGGTAATTAGTTTATTTAATGACTATATTAAATAAATTAAGGAAAAATGGAATTAATGCTTTATAAATTATATATAAATAATTTAAGTGTTATAAAAAATATTTGAAGTTATAAAATATAACTTTTGATATTTTGGCATGAAAATATTAATATTTTAATATTAATAGCAATTATCGGATAATGGATTTAATGGTTTAAAAATCATATAATTATGATTTTAAGGTATTAAAAATACTTTGATATATTATAATTATATTATAATATTATGTTATGATTTTCATTAATATTTTATATTAAATGAATACTAATGATTAAGGAATTATGTGGTATTTAATTTATTTAAATACGGTTTTAATGATTGAAAAATGGTGATAAATGGTAATAATTATCTGAAAATTATTATAAGTTTTTAAAAATTATTTTGACTGCTAAGAAAATTATCTGGGATAATTGTTAAGTGTTTAGGAAGAGTTTAATTGAACTTAAACTCGATAAAAGTCCGACTAGACCGTCGGGATGTTAGAATTATGTCGGGATCAACTCAGACTGCAATAGTTTGATTTGATACCAAGTTCTATGTGTTGTATAGACTGATAGGCTTATGTGGATATAAATATAACAGTATTATACTGTGATGATATTATTCTAATATTGGAGATCTATATTATTAATATTAGGTCTTTGGGTAAAGCGTTATAAATTGCGTTGCGGTAATCAACGGTTCAGGCAAGTTTTCTTTATACTTAACTCTAATAAGAGTGTGTTATTCAAGCTTATGGTAAATCATTGTTGATTGCCATAAAAATTGTACTCTGTACATCTTCCATGTATAAGTCAGGTATGAAAGGCTGATCACCTTCATTACCAGTTGGTTCAGAAATGTTTGTTCATGTTTAAAACTTGTTCAGTCAAAAGTTTGTTCGTGCTAGATCTCAATTATATTGATGAATTATAGCCAGCTTATTATTCATACTCTTCAATCATGATATATCGTAATATTGTTGTATTTAAACTTGCTGGGCAACTTTCATGCTCACCCTTGCTATATCATGATAAACATTGCAGATAAGGCGAATGCGTTCGGATACAGGAAAAGGTTAAAGTCAAGTTCTACTTGGGTTAAATGTGCGACTATTTTGTAATAGTATACTTTGATAAATATTGTTGTGTGATAAATAATTTATGATTTGTATATAAGTTAAGGTTACTCGACCTTGGGGAAAATAGTGTGTAATGTAATGTATAAACAATTTATGTTTATATCTTTCGCAATTAGTGAAAGAATTAGTGTACCGAATCCGTGACGATTTGGGGCCCGGATTCGGGGGTTCTACAGTTGGTATCAAATCTGTTGGTTATGAAGCTTAGGTAGGAATACCTGAGACCAATAACCGCAGTGATTAGGATAAGACTAACTCAAATAGAGTTAGTTGGTCGGCAAGATTCAAAGACGAATCTCGGCGAGAGTAAAGACACAGAGTTCTCTAACTCTGATAATAAAGTTGAACAGTAACGGTGAATAGATCGAGTCTAAAAGACTGAAAGTGCAGGAATATGAGATCGTAAAACAAAAAGATCATAGTGCATGGAATTGAATCGTAATATATACGATAAGATCACCCCGTGATCTGATAAGGTTATGACAGCCAGAAAGATTCAATCTTATGATTGAAAAGTTTACAGCAAGATGTTGTGTGAAAGTTGTACTATGAAATGGTACTATGAAAACTCATAAAAGAGTTATAGATTATGGATACGAATTGAATTCGTATGGAAAAAAAAGGGGTTAAGATTAAGTGGGAATTTCAATGAGGACTCGTGTTAGCAACTGAGTTGTATGATTTCTTATATGGGCGGGGAATTGTACTTGGTGTAAAAACTACTTAGTTGGTGGCATTGGTAACCATTGAAATGTTGTGTCACGCTAGTTGTTATATATAGATAAATATGTCATATGTAGAGAATATAGGATTAAGTACGAGTTCTTAGAACTCATACTTATGTGACATTCTTGACTCATAGTTGTATGAAATGTTTATGAGCCCCTCAGCGAACGGACGCCAAAGGTCAGACTAGGGTAAGTTCGTAAACTCATATAATTGTGGCCAGGTTATGAACTCATAAGTGTGGTTTTATGAATTGGGTATAGTTGTGTGTGAATGGAGTGTTAAGAATTATAGGAACAGATAGATTGTTAAGAAAATGATCATTAGTGGAGACTTAGGTTTTCCTAAACTCCTAGCTATGCTAAACTTCGAAATTTTTGGACATCAAGCTAAATACGCACTATGTGCCTTCTAAAAAAAATGTAGACTCGTAATCATTTTTGAAACGGTTTAAAGTACAGTCTATGCTACTTATTTCGGCTAGACGCAAATGATTTGAAATATCAAAAATTGTTTTTTATTTATCACTTATGTACTATGTAACCTGGTGCAGAGATGATAAAAATGATGGAGTCATCAATGCAGTATTACTTAGTGTGAATTAGACCTAAAGTCACTATTCCACTATGGTATGATGTAGTATGACAAAATCACCAAATGACGGAATCCTCAACGGACTGTAAATATAGTGCGGTATCATGACGTCATTCTCGAAAATGTTTTCAAAAATTTTAATTTGCCAAAGGGGTTTGGCTACACCTAAATAATTCGATTGAATTGAATTATCGATATGAGTCTATGCTATTTGATTCAGCTAAGACTAATGTTATAAAAACTCCAAGTGTTTATTGAAAGAATTTTCCCGAACCAAATTATTTTGGTGCGGAATGCTATGATAAGACTGAGGTGAACGATAATGTTTGGATGAATAATCCAATCTAGTAGCGTAAATATTCGCTAAAAATGATTAATACGTTATGCATGACGTAATTGTACGATGGGCTAATCACCTAAAGTACTAGCAACGGTAGTTTACCTTCTTTGTGATTGTAAACAGACCAAGTAATGTTTTGTTTTGCGGTATAAATACCGTTAAAACTAATTGTGTTCATGGTCTATATGACCCCTCAGCACAATTTCAAAACTTTTGCTCTTGTGAGTGGTGTATTGGGTAGCATGTGATATGTGTGAATGGTGTAAGGTGCATGGTGTAAGGTATAAGGTGCATTTCGGGGACGAAATTCTTATAAGGAGGGGTGAATGTGACAACCCAAGAATTTAGACAATTTATTAAAATCTTAAATGATTGATTTAAGGTCAAATAATAGACCTAAACAGAAAATAAGTGTATGTGTTTGATATTATTAGGGTGAAATTTTGATGATTTCAAAATTTTGTGAAGGATATAGGTGAATTATTCAGGATTAAGGATTCATGTGATTAAGTTCGGTGAAAATGATTATGTATGTGTTCAGAATGTGGTTAAGGGTCATGGGTTGACCAGATAAATTACATCTGTGATAAACCCTAAGTATATATTAAGAACGTCAACGTTCAGTTAGAAAACCCTAACGTCTGATAAGAAACCCTAGAAATCGATTCTGGAAACCTAGTTTCAGTTCCGGGAGTACGAAATCCTAATTCGGATATTTAAAAACCCTAGATTAGGAATGCAATGCTATGTACGAGGTTAAATGTCATTAATATTAAATTAATTAGGGAAAAACCTAATGAATTATCTAAAATCTTAATTGATTATTAGAAAACCCTAATACCAGATCTGAAAACCCTAATTTCAGACTCTGATAAAATGAAGCCCTAATCTGGGAATAGAAAGGATAATTATAATGCTTATGTGGTATTACTTAAGTACTAATTAGGGTAAAGGTTAATTAATTAGAAAACCATAATTTTCAATTTTTGGAACCCAAATTGTTCCGCCAAAAACCCTAATTATTCAGTGGTTGATCTAATTGCTATATTAGCAATGTTAATTAGGAAACCCTAATACTAATTATTTCAATTTATGAGTAATTAAAAAACTCTAATCTAATTACGAATATTCAATTTCTATTTTAGAAAATTATTCTTATATTAGAAACCCTAATTCGTGGGTTATGAACCCTAATGACCATTTAGACCCTAATTGCTTAATTAGCAATTGTAATTAGGAAATACTAATCCTAATTAGCAAGAATGAATTTATGATTAAGAAATTTTTATATAATTAGAAAATTCTAATTATAAGTTATAAATATTAATTTTCTATTTTTATAACCGAAATTCGGAAATGTTAGAAATTAAATTTTGCAAAGTTAAGGGTTAAAACCTAAACCCTAAAATGTCCAAACCTTAAACCCTAAGGGTTTCATCAAATACAATTTCTAGAAATTAAAGGAAATGACAAGAATGCCCTTATGTTATATTTTATAATTGTAGCTTGCAAATCTTGTCATAATCTTGGGTGGTTGAACAACTCTATCTCTAACTCTAGCCTAGCATGTGCCTAAAATCCATACAAATCAGCCATTTCTTGCCACCTAGCATCAATGCATTTAATGTGTACAAAATATAAAGATTTAAAGTAAGAAAAATCTTACTTTACTTCTCATTTTTGTCCAAACCATTCTCTCTCTTCATGCTTCAAAATCTAGAGTGAGAGAGAGTTAAAAGATGAACCATGATCAAGTACTAGCCAGCCAAGAACAGATCTTAAGGAACAGAAATCAGAAATCAAGCTCAAAAAGTATAAAACCCTAAAAATTTGAAATCTCATGATTTGGTGTTAAATGTTGTTGTTGATTAGTTAATGTTGTGTATTTAGGTGTCATTTAGTGATCTGAGTTGTTAAATCCTAGATCCATAACATCAAAGTGCACGAAATAACATTTTTCAAAAATCTGGAAAAACTAGAAATTTTTGGCCTGACAGCCATATGTCAGGGCCCATAGATCTTTGTGTGTTAATGATCTCTTGTGTTTGATGTTATAGATTTGTTGTATGTCATTTTGTCTGTGATCTGGAACTGAAAACAAGGCTAGATCATATGTATATTTCAAGATATAAGCAGTCA
This sequence comes from Panax japonicus, assembly GCA_020205505.1. Classification (NCBI taxonomy): domain Eukaryota; kingdom Viridiplantae; phylum Streptophyta; class Magnoliopsida; order Apiales; family Araliaceae; genus Panax; species Panax japonicus. The sequence continues at coordinate 694,944 of JAINUV010001490.1, forward strand.
AACTGCGTTGACCAGCCACGAAATCTGGGTTTCTGGGTTACCCAGAAACCCAGAAGTCATTGACAGCGTTTTTGCAGGTCAAGAATCTTTTTGTTGTTTGTTATTTTGGTCAAGTTGTTGTGGGAATGTTGTAGATTGGTATGTAAACTACAAGTTCATGCTATTAGATAACCCATATCTGTATCAGAATCGAATATATTGTTGGTCAAAAAGCGTTGACCGATCAGCCATATGAACTTTCTGGAAAACCTAGAAAGTTCAAGATCCGGTTCTTGAGTACCACTTTGACCAGCTTGAATCTTGTGTATTAATTGTTGTTATGATGATCGGTTGTTGCAAACTTATAAACTGACATCTCTGCTATAGATTTGAACCTTTATATCACATAAACAAAGCATGTAAAGAAACGATTTAGGGGCTCAGAAATAGTACCTCGACTGTTCTTCAATTTCTGGAAAACCCAGAAATTGAAGAACATGTCTGACATGGTTTTCTGTTAATTAGATCTCACAGATTTGTTGTTGTTTAGTTATGTAATTGGTATATACTTGTAGTACTACATTAGTACTACAACATCAAAGTAATTACAAGCCCAGAAATCAAGTGTAGCATGGATTAAATTGTGGTCAAACGTAGTACCCTGCACTCTGACTATGAAGCTCAAGAACACCTATAGCGACAGAAAGTGTCGCTATAGCCCTTTAGCGACAGTTTTATTATTATTTTCCAGAAATTAATTAGAAATTAGAAAAAAAATAGTTTTTAATTATTAAAAATACAAAATAAATTATGAAAAATTATTTTAAAGTCTGAAAAATAGTTTTATTACTATTTTAAGTATATTTCGAAAATATTTAATATTTTTGGAATATAAATGTTATTTATTTATTTAATTACAATATTAAATAAATTATTTAAAAATAGTTTTAATTCATGAAAAATCATGAAAAATAATATTATGATAAAAAGAAAATATTTTAAGTTATTTTCCATAACTTTTGATATTTTGTGATGAAATTCATTAATATATTATTATTATTAATGGTAATTAGTTTATTTAATGACTATATTAAATAAATTAAGGATAAATGGAATTAATGCTTTATAAAATATATATAAATAATTTAAGTGTTATAAAAAATATTTGAAGTTATAAAATATAACTTTTGATATTTAGGCATGAAAATATTAATATTTTAATATTAATAGCAATTATCGGATAATGGATTTAATGGTTTAAAAATCATATAATTATGATTTTAAGGTATTAAAAATACTTTGATATATTATAATTATATTATAATATTATGTTATGATTTTCATTAATATTTTATATTAAATGAATATTAATGATTAAGGAATTATGTGGTATTTAATTTATTTAAATACGGTTTTAATGATTGAAAAATGGTGATAAATGGTAATAATTATCTGAAAATTATTATAAGTTTTTAAAAATTATTTTGACTGCTAAGAAAATTATCTGGGATAATTGTTAAGTGTTTAGGAAGAGTTTAATTGAACTTAAACTCGATAAAAGTCCGACTAGACCGTCGGGATGTTAGAATTATGTCGGGATCAACTCAGACTGCAATAGTTTGATTTGATACCAAGTTCTATGTGTTGTATAGACTGATAGGCTTATGTGGATATAAATATAACAGTATTATACTGTGATGATATTATTCTAATATTGGAGATCTATATTATTAATATTAGGTCTTCGGGTAAAGCGTTATAAATTGTGTTGCGGTAATCAACGGTTCAGGCAAGTTTTCTTTATACTTAACTCTAATAAGAGTGTGTTATTCAAGCTTATGGTTAATCATTGTTAATTGCCATAAAAATTGTACTCTGTACATCTTCCATGTATAAGTCAGGTATGAAAGGCTGATCACCTTCATTACCAGTTGGTTCAGAAATGTTTGTTCATGTTTAAAACTTGTTCAGTCAAAAGTTTGTTCGTGCTAGATCTCAATTATATTGATGAATTATAGCCAGCTTATTATTCATACTCTTCAATCATGATATATCGTAATATTGTTGTATTTAAACTTGTTGGGCAACTTTCATGCTCACCCTTGCTATATCATGATAAACATTGCAGATAAGGCAAATGCGTTCGGATACAGGAAAAGGTTAAAGTCAAGTTCTACTTGGGTTAAATGTGCGACTATTTTGTAATAGTATACTTTGATAAATATTGTTGTGTGATAAATAATTTATGATTTGTATATAAGTTAAGGTTACTCGACCTTGGGGAAAATAGTGTGTAATGTAATGTATAAACAATTTATGTTTATATCTTCCGCAATTAGTGAAAGAATTAGTGTACCGAATCCGTGACGATTTGGGGCCCGGATTCGGGGGTTCTACAGTTGGTATCAAATCTATTGGTTATGAAGCTTAGGTAGGAATACCTGAGACCAATAACCGCAGTGATTAGGATAAGACTAACTCAAATAGAGTTAGTTGGTCGGTAAGATTCAAAGACGAATCTCGGCGAGAGTAAAGACACAGAGTTCTCTAACTCTGATAATAAAGTTGAACAGTAACGGTGAATAGATCGAGTCTAAAAGACTGAAAGTGCAGGAATATGAGATCGTAAAACAAAAAGATCATAGTGCATGGAATTGAATCGTAATATATACGATAAGATCACCCCGTGATCTGATAAGGTTATGACAGCCAGAAAGATTCAATCTTATGATTGAAAAGTTTACAGCAAGATGTTGTGTGAAAGTTGTACTATGAAATGGTACTATGAAAACTCATAAAAGAGTTATAGATTATGGATACGAATTGAATTCGTATGGAAAAAAAAGGGGTTAAGATTAGGTGGGAATTTCAATGAGGACTCGTGTTAGCAACTGAGTTGTATGATTTCTTATATGGGCGGGGAATTGTACTTGGTGTAAAAACTACTTAGTTGGTGGCATTGGTAACCATTGAAATGTTGTGTCACGCTAGTTGTTATATATAGATAAATAGGTCATAGGTAGAGAATATAGGATTAAGTACGAGTTCTTAGAACTCATACTTATGTGACATTCTTGACTCATAGTTGTATGAAATGTTTATGAGCCCCTCAGCGAACGGACGCCAAAGGTCAGACTAGGGTAAGTTCGTAAACTCATATAATTGTGGCCAGGTTATGAACTCATAAGTGTGGTTTTATGAATTGGGTATAGTTGTGTGTGAATGGAGTGTTAAGGATTATAGGAACAGATAGATTGTTAAGAAAATGATCATTAGTGGAGACTTAGGTTTTCCTAAACTCCTAGCTATGCTAAACTTCGAAATTTTTGGACATCAAGCTAAATACGCACTATGTGCCTTCTAAAAAAATGTAGACTCGTAATCATTTTTGAAACGGTTTAAAGTACAGTCTATGCTACTTATTTCGGCTAGACGCAAATGATTTGAAATATCAAAAATTGTTTTTTATTTATCACTTATGTACTATGTAACCTGGTGCAGAGATGATAAAAATGATGGAGTCATCAATGCAGTATTACTTAGTGTGAATTAGACCTAAAGTCACTATTCCACTATGGTATGATGTAGTATGACAAAATCACCAAATGACGGAATCCTCAACGGACTGTAAATATAGTGCGGTATCATGACGTCATTCTCGAAAATGTTTTCAAAAATTTTAATTTGCCAAAGGGGTTTGGCTACACCTAAATAATTCGATTGAATTGAATTATCGATATGAGTCTATGCTATTTGATTCAGCTAAGACTAATGTTATAAAAACTCCAAGTGTTTATTGAAAGAATTTTCCCGAACCAAATTATTTTGGTGCGGAATGCTATGATAAGACTGAGGTGAACGATAATGTTTGGATGAATAATCCAATCTAGTAGCGTAAATATCGCTAAAAATGATTAATACGTTATGCATGACGTAATTGTACGATGGGCTAATCACCTAAAGTACTAGCAACGGTAGTTTACCTTCTTTGTGATTGTAAACAGACCAAGTAATGTTTTGTTTTGCGGTACAAATACCGTTAAAACTAAATGTGTTCATGGTCTATATGACCCCTCAGCACAATTTCAAAACTTTTGCTCTTGTGAGTGGTGTATTGGGTAGCATGTGATATGTGTGAATGGTGTAAGGTGCATGGTGTAAGGTATAAGGTGCATTTCGGGGACGAAATTCTTATAAGGAGGGGTGAATGTGACAACCCAAGAATTTAGACAATTTATTAAAATCTTAAATGATTGATTTAAGGTCAAATAATAGACCTAAACAGAAAATAAGTGTATGTGTTTGATATTATTAGGGTGAAATTTTGATGATTTCAAAATTTTGTGAAGGATATAGGTGAATTATTCAGGATTAAGGATTTATGTGATTAAGTTCGGTGAAAATGATTATGTATGTGTTCAGAATGTGGTTAAGGGTCATGGGTTGACCAGATAAATTACATCTGTGATAAACCCTAAGTATATATTAAGAACGTCAACGTTCAGTTAGAAAACCCTAACGTCTGATAAGAAACCCTAGAAATCGATTCTGGAAACCTAGTTTCAGTTCCGGGAGTACGAAATCCTAATTCGGATATTTAAAAACCCTAGATTAGGAATGCAATGCTATGTACGAGGTTAAATGTCATTAATATTAAATTAATTAGGAAAAAACCTAATGAATTATCTAAAATCTTAATTGATTATTAGAAAACCCTAATACCAGATCTGAAAACCCTAATTTCAGACTCTGATAAAATGAAGCCCTAATCTGGGAATAGAAAGGATAATTATAATGCTTATGTGGTATTACTTAAGTACTAATTAGGGTAAAGGTTAATTAATTAGAAAACCATAATTTTCAATTTTTGGAACCCAAATTGTTCCGCCAAAAACCCTAATTATTCAGTGGTTGATCTAATTGCTATATTAGCAATTTTAATTAGGAAACCCTAATACTAATTATTTCAATTTATGAGTAATTAAAAAACTCTAATCTAATTACGAATATTCAATTTCTATTTTAGAAAATTATTTTTATATTAGAAACCCTAATTCGTGGGTTATGAACCCTAATGACCATTTAGACCCTAATTGCTTAATTAGCAATTGTAATTAGGAAATACTAATCCTAATTAGCAAGAATGAATTTATGATTAAGAAATTTTTATATAATTAGAAAATTCTAATTATAAGTTATAAATATTAATTTTCTATTTTTATAACCGAAATTCGGAAATGTTAGAAATTAAATTTTGCAAAGTTAAGGGTTAAAACCTAAACCCTAAAATGTCCAAACCTTAAACCCTAAGGGTTTCATCAAATACAATTTCTAGAAATTAAAGGAAATGACAAGAATGCCCTTATGTTATATTTTATAATTGTAGCTTGCAAATCTTGTCATAATCTTGGGTGGTTGAACAACTCTATCTCTAACTCTAGCCTAGCATGTGCCTAAAATCCATACAAATCAGCCATTTCTTGCCACCTAGCATCAATGCATTTAATGTGTACAAAATATAAAGATTTAAAGTAAGAAAAATCTTACTTTACTTCTCATTTTTGTCCAAACCATTCTCTCTCTTCATGCTTCAAAATCTAGAGTGAGAGAGAGTTAAAAGATGAACCATGATCAAGTACTAGCCAGCCAAGAACAGATCTTAAGGAACAGAAATCAGAAATCAAGCTCAAAAAGTATAAAACCCTAAAAATTTGAAATCTCATGATTTGGTGTTAAATGTTGTTGTTGATTAGTTAATGTTGTGTATTTAGGTGTCATTTAGTGATCTGGGTTGTTAAATCCTAGATCCATAACATCAAAGTGCACGAAATAACATTTTTCAAAAATCTGGAAAAACTAGAAATTTTTGGCCTGACAGCCATATGTCAGGGCCCATAGATCTTTGTGTGTTAATGATCTCTTGTGTTTGATGTTATAGATTTGTTGTATGTCATTTTGTCTGTGATCTGGAACTGAAAACAAGGCTAGATCATATGTATATTTCAAGATATAAGCAGTCAAACTGCGTTGACCAGCCACGAAATCTGGGTTTCTGGGTTACCCAGAAACCCAGAAGTCATTGACAGCGTTTTTGCAGGTCAAGAATCTTTTTGTTGTTTGTTATTTTGGTCAAGTTGTTGTGGGAATGTTGTAGATTGGTATGTAAACTACAAGTTCATGCTATTAGATAACCCATATCTGTATCAGAATCGAATATATTGTTGGTCAAAAAGCGTTGACCGATCAGCCATATGAACTTTCTGGAAAACCTAGAAAGTTCAAGATCCAGTTCTTGAGTACCACTTTGACCAGCTTGAATCTTGTGTATTAATTGTTGTTATGATGATCGGTTGTTACAAACTTATAAACTGACATCTCTGCTATAGATTTGAACCTTTATATCACATAAACAAAGCATGTAAAGAAACGATTTAGGGGCTCAGAAATAGTACCTCGACTGTTCTTCAATTTCTGGAAAACCCAGAAATTGAAGAACATGTCTGACATGGTTTTCTGTTAATTAGATCTCACAGATTTGTTGTTGTTTAGTTATGAAATTGGTATATACTTGTAGTACTACATTAGTACTACAACATCAAAGTAATTACAAGCCCAGAAATCAAGTGTAGCATGGATTAAATTGTGGTCAAACGTAGTACCCTGCACTCTGACTATGAAGCTCAAGAACACCTATAGCGACAGAAAGTGTCGCTATAGCCCTTTAGCGACAGTTTTATTATTATTTTCCAGAAATTAATTAAAAATTAGAAACAAAATAGTTTTTAATTATTAAAAATACAAAATAAATTATGAAAAATTATTTTAAAGCCTGAAAAATAGTTTTATTACTATTTTAAGTATATTTCGAAAATATTTAATATTTTTGGAATATAAATGGTATTTATTTATTTAATTACAATATTAAATAAATTATTTAAAAATAGTTTTAATTCATGAAAAATCATGAAAAATAATATTATGATAAAAAGAAAATATTTTAAGTTATTTTCCATAACTTTTGATATTTTGTGATGAAATTCATTAATATATTATTTATTATTAATGGTAATTAGTTTATTTAATGACTATATTAAATAAATTAAGGAAAAATGGAATTAATGCTTTATAAATTATATATAAATAATTTAAGTGTTATAAAAAATATTTTAAGTTATAAAATATAACTTTTGATATTTTGGCATGAAAATATTAATATTTTAATATTAATAGCAATTATCGGATAATGGATTTAATGGTTTAAAAATCATATAATTATGATTTTAAGGTATTAAAAATACTTTGATATATTATAATTATATTATAATATTATGTTATGATTTTCATTAATATTTTATATTAAATGAATATTAATGATTAAGGAATTATGTGGTATTTAATTTATTTAAATACGGTTTTAATGATTGAAAAATGGTGATAAATGGTAATAATTATCTGAAAATTATTATAAGTTTTTAAAAATTATTTTGACTGCTAAGAAAATTATCTGGGATAATTGTTAAGTGTTTAGGAAGAGTTTAATTGAACTTAAACTCGATAAAAGTCTGACTAGACCGTCGGGATGTTAGAATTATGTCGGGATCAACTCAGACTGCAATAGTTTGATTTGATACCTAGTCTTATGTGCTGTATAGACTGATAGGCTTATGTGGATATAAATATAACAATATTATACTGTGATGATATTATTCTAATATTGGAGATCTATATTATTAATATTAGGTCTTCGGGTAAAGCGTTATAAATTGCGTTGCGGTAATCAATGGTTCAGGCAATTTTTCTTTGTACTTAACTCTAATAAGAGTGTGTTATTCAAGCTTATGGTTAATCATTGTTGATTGCCATGAAAATTGTACTCTGTACATCTTGCATGTATAAGTCAGGTATGAAAGGCTGATCACCTTCATTACCAGTTGGTTCAGAAATGTTTGTTCATGTTTAAAACTTGTTCAGTCAAAAGTTTATTCGTGCTAGTTCTCAATTATATTGATGAATTATAACCAGCTTATTATTCATACTCTTCAATCATGATATATCGTAATATTGTTGTATTTAAACTTGCTGGGCAACTTTCATGCTCACCCATGCTATATCATGATAAACATTACAGATAAGGCGAATGCGTTCGGATACAGGAAAAGGTTAAAGTCAAGTTCTACTTGGGTTAAATGTGCGACTATTTTGTAATAGTATACTTTGATAAATATTGTTGTGTGATAAATAGTTTATGATTTGTGTATAAGTTAAGGTTACTCGACCTTGGGGAAAATAGTGTGTAATGTAATGTATAAACAATTTATGTTTATATCTTCCGAAATTAGTGAAAGAATGAATTAGTGTACCGAATCTGCGGCGATTTGGGGTCCGGATTCGGGGGTGCTACAACTCATGTCAGTTTGGGGGAAGGGTGAATAACGATCTGAATGAGCATTTGATCAGTTTTCTGGAAATGTGCGACACGTTGAAGTACAATGGGGTGTCGGATGAGGCAGTGAGACTTCGCTTGTTCCCATTCACTTTACGGGACAAGGTGAAGAGTTGGTTACATTCTCTTCTGCCTGGGTCGATCACTACGTGGAAAGACTTGGCTCAAAAATTTCTTGCCAAATTTTTCCCACCGGCGAAGACTGTGAAAATGAGGAATGACATCATAATTTTTGAGTGGCAGAATGGGGAGTCACTTTATGAGGCATGGGAGCGATACAAGGAATTACTCAGAAAGTGCCCACATCATGGATTGCCCAAGTGGTTACAAATGAACACCTTTTATAACGGGCTATATGGAAATGTTAGAACCAGCATTGACGCGGCATCGGGCGGTGCATTCATGGCTAAGAGTTACGAGGACGCATACAATTTGATCAAAACAATGGCGGCAAATAACTACCAGTGGCCCACAGCAAGAATCACACAGGCAAAGGCGGTTGGGATCTTGGAATTAGATGGAGTAACAACTATACAAGCACAACTTTCTGCACTATCCATGAAGTTTGATACAATGAATGATAGGGTTAATACGATGACAGGGGCTCAAGTTCAGCAGGTTATGGTAGTATGTGAATTGTGTGCGGGAGATCATTCGACGGATCAGTGCGCAATAAATCCAGCATACGTTCAGTTCATAGGCAACTACAATAGAATTCCATAAAATACATACCAAAACACCTACAACCAGGGGAATAGGAACCACCCAAACCTCTCGTGGAGCAATAGCCAGGAAAATCAAGCTCCACGGCCATCATATCCCCCTGGTTTTCAGAGTCATCAACAACCGGTTCAACATCAGAAAAGGAAATTCGATTTCGAGGAAATGGTGTCAAAGTTCATAACCAGCACTGATGCATTACTAAAAAAAATCAAGCAATGGTGATGAAAAGTCAAGAGATGTCAATCAAGAATTTGGAAAATCAGATGGGACAGATGGCGTTAACAATGAATAATAGACCACAAGGAACATTACCTAGCGACATTGAGAGAAATTTGAAGGGTAATCATGAGCGATGTCAAGCATTTATGTTGAGAAGTGGAAAACATGTCGGGGGTAATAGTGCAGAAAATTCAGCAACACCGGAGGAAAAAGTTGATGACAATAACGTGGTGGAGGGTAACAAAAATAAAGAAAACAATGAGCCGATTGTTTATCCTCCACCACCGTTTCAGCAGAGGGTCCAAAAACAGAAATCAGATAAGCAGTTCGCAGAGTTTTTAGACGTGTTCGAGAAACTCCAGATTAGCATCCCATTCGCAGAGGCCCTAGAGCAAATGCCGAGTTATGCAAAGTTTATTAATGGAATTCTGTCGAGGAAGAAGAAATGGGAAGAATTCGAAACAGTGGCACTAACAGAGGAGTGTAGTACAGTGTTACAGAAGAAGCTACCACCAAAACTCAAAGACCCGGGGAGCTTTACTATCCCGTGCACGATCGGGAAGATGTCGTTTTACAAATGCTTGTGTGATTTGGGGGCGAGTATAAACCTGATGCCATTGTCAGTGTACTCAGAATTGGTTTTGCCCGCGCCAAAGCCTACGAATATTTCATTGCAGTTCGCGGATAGGCCAGTCACATATCCGAGAGGAATTATAGAGGACATTCTGGTAAAGTGGATAAGTTTATATTCCTTGCGGAATTTTTCATACTGGATTTCGATGAAGATAAGAACATCCCGATCATCCTAGGGAGACCTTTCTTGGCTACGGGAAGGACACTCATTGACGTGCAAAAAGGAGAACTTACTATGAGAGTCCAAGACCAAGAAATAAAATTCAATGTGTTCAAGGCCATGAAATATCCTACGGACGAGGAAGAGTGTTTTCTAATGGATTTAATTGAGCAAATTACCAGCGAAGATATGAGTAAGAGTTTGATCAATGATCCGTTTGAAACAACTTTATTGGGGGATGAAGAAAAAGATGACCCAGAATTTGTGGACTTATTACAGATGCTAGACTCGTTGCCACGAGTTAGCCGATTCAAAGAACTGGTTGAACCTCTGCACACCGAGGAGACAGTTGCAGAAAAATTAAAACCATCATTAGAGGATCCACCGACATTTGAACTAAAGCCACTCCCTAAACATCTCAGGTATGCATATTTAGGCAATTCAAATTCTTTACCTGTAATTATTTCTGCTGCACTTAACGAATTGCAGGAAGAAAAGTTGCTGAGGGTGCTTAGGGATCACAAATCAGCGATTGGATGGACGATTACGGATATAAAAGGCATTAGCCCATCATTTTAAATGCACAAGATTCTGATGGAGGATGATGCAAGTCCATCGGTGGAGCATCAATGTCGACTTAACCAATCATGAAGAAAGTGGTCAAGAAGGAAATTCTGAAATTATTAGATGTCGATATCATATATCCAATTTCCGACAGTAAATGGGTAAGTCCGATTCATTGTGTGCTGAAGAAAGGGGGAATGACGGTGATACAGAATGAGGACAACGAGTTAATTCCAACAAGGGCAGTGACAGGTTGGAGGGTGTGCTTCGATTATAAGAGATTGAATAAGGCAACCCAAAAAGACCATTTCCCACTACCTTTTATCGATCAAATGTTAGACAGGTTAGCGGGACATGAGTTTTACTGTTTATTGGATGGATACTCGGGCTATAATCAGATCGCCATCGCTCCTGAGGATCAAGAAAAGACAACATTTACATGCCCTTATGGCACATTTGCTGGAGGATGTCTTTCGGGCTATGCAACGCACCATCAACTTTCCAACGGTGTATGATGGCTATTTTTCAGACATGGTGGAGAAGAATGTTGAAGTCTTCATGGATGATTTCTCGGTCTATGGGGACAATTTTAATATTTGCCTAAAGAATCTGGTCATGGTGTTGCAGCGATGTAAGGATACAAACCTCATATTCAATTGGGAAAAATGCCGCTTCATGGTTGAAGAGGGGATAATTTTGGGGCATAAGGTGTTGGCTCAAGGATTGGAGGTGGACAAAGTAAAGCTTGATACGATCGAGAAATTACCTCCACCAAGCTCAGTTAAGGGTATTAGAAGTTTTCTGGGGCATGCTGGGTTCTATAAGAGATTCATAAAAGACTTCTCTAAGATTACAAAACCTCTATGCAGTCTTTTAGAGAAGGATGCTACTTTCAGCTTTACTGCGAAATGCAAGTTTGCGTTTGAATTGTTGAAGAAGAAATTAACTACAGCCCCCGTGATAGTCGCACCGGATTGGAAAATGCCATTCGAACTTATGTGTGATGTGAGCGATTATGCGGTTGGGGCTGTTTTGGGACAAAGAAGAGACAAGGTGTTTCATGTCATATACTATGCAAGCAAAACACTCACAGAGACTCAAATGAACTACACTACCACAGAAAAGGAATTGCTTGCAGTGGTGTACACATTCGACAAATTCCGGGCATACTTAATCGGGACTAAGGTAATAGTCTACACGGACCATTCGGCGATTCGGTACCTAATAGCGAAAAAAGATGCTAAGCCACGCCTTATCCGATGGATTCTCCTACTTCAAGAGTTTGATTTAGAAATTAAAGATAGAAAGGGGACGGAGAATCAAGTTACCGACCATTTATCAAGGCTGGAAAATCCGGAGAAAAAGGATGAAGATAGATGCTCGATCAACGAGTTATTCCCGGATGAGCAACTATTTGGGTTAATTACAGAATTTCTGTGGTATGCAGATTTCGCGAATTTTGTGGTAAACAAAATGCTTCCCCCGGATCTTACACAAAAACAGAAAAAGAAGTTTCTTCATGACGTCAAGTGGTGCACTTGGGATGAGCCGTATCTATTCAAGCAGTACGCCGATAAGATGATTCGACGATGTATCCCCTATAGTGAAGTCCACGACATACTACAAGAATTCCACTCATCGGCATATGATGGACATTATGGGAGTGCGTGCACCGCGGCAAAAGTGCTTCAATCTAGGTTTTATTGGCCAACAATGTTCAAAGACGCCCACCAATATTTGAAAACATGTGATAGATTCCAAAGGGTGGGAAACATATCGAAACGGAATGAGATGCCCCTACAAACAATTCTTGAAGTGGAAATCTTTGATGTATGGGGCATCGATTTCATAGGACCATTCCCTTCATCTTTGAGCATTCAGTATATTCTGCTCGCGGTGGATGACATCTCAAAATGGGTCGAAGCTACAGCACTACCATCTAATGATGCCAAGGTGGTCCTCAAATTCCTACAGAAAAACATTTTCACGAGGTTTGGTACACCAAGAGCAATAATCAGTGATGAAGGTAGTCACTTCTGCAATAAGTCGTTTACAGCTCTTTTGGCTAAGTATGGGGTCAACCATAAGGTGGCTACAACATATCACCCTCAAACAAATGGACAGGCTGAGGTTTCGAACAGAGAAGTTAAGAAAATTTTGGAGAAAGTCGTAAAACCGAGTCGGAAAGATTGGTCACTTCGGTTGGACGACGCATTTGGGCGTACCGGACTGCATACAAAACACCAATCGAGATGTCACCTTATCAACTCTTGTACAGAAAAGCATGTCACTTACCGGTGGAGCTACAGCACAAGGCTTACTGGGCCATACAGAAATTGAATTTTGATCAAGCTGTTGTAGGAGAAAAGAGGCTACTCCAACTAAATGAGCTCGACAAATTCCGACTCCAAGCCTACGAGAATGCTAAGCTATATAAAGAAAAGGTTAAAAGATGGCACGACCAGAAACTAGTTCAACAAACATTCGAGCCAGGTCAATCAATCCTCTTGTTCAACTCACGGCTACGATTGTTCCCAGGAAAGCTTAAGTCGAGATGGTCGAGACCATTCACTATAAAACGAGTATTTCCTCATGGCGCCGTTGAATTCTACAGTCGTAATCCATTAGAAACATTCAAGGTCAATGGTCAACGTATAAAGCATTACCAGGGTGACGTGTCGAACTGGGACGCCGACGACATTACCCTCGCCGATACACAGTAAAACAGGGAGTAGTCAGGCTGAATGACTTAAAATCAAGCGCTTTTTGGGAGGCAACCCAACTTTTCTTTATTTTTAATAGTTCATGTTTAATTGTTAGGATGTAGTTCTTATTACGCAATAGTTAGATCTTATAAGTACAAGTTTTGCTAAAAATCTCAATGAAACTCCAAGTCATCATTAATCTAACATATTCCATGTTTATGGTTGCAGGAGGGGTCCAAAGTGAGTAAGAGCAACAACGGGAAAGAAAACAAGCAAAATTTGAGAATTTTGATCTTCACTTTTTGAAGCACAAAAGTTGAAGTCAGTGGCACCCCCCGCCGGGGCGGGCTAATTTGGATGTGCACCCCCCGTCGGGCCAGGGGTCCTGAATCCTGGGAAGATACGCATTTTTAAACGCACGCCCCTGCCTTATTTCCCCACACACACAAGCCTGGTGCCATCTTAGTTTTCTCTCCTACACACAACCCACGTTTGACATCTCCTATAAACCTCTTCAACCCATTACCTACATCAAACCCTCATCCCCACTACAACCACTACCTAAATCCTTTATACCCACCTTCTACCCCACGAATTCCATCACGTAGCCTCCATCATGTCCACCACTTCCTCTCCCCCACATCACTCCTATATAAACACCACCTCATACTTCCCATATTCTACACCATTAAACTCGAATTCTTCAAGAAATTAGGAAACACACACTTGAGAGTAAGTTGTGTCATGTCAAGTCTTCATCTTTTCTCAACTCCATAGAACCAACCTAAGTTTGGGGGACGAACGAGCTGTGCACACCAAGTGTTTGATAAATTAACTGAACCACGTTTTAGGGGAAGGTAGGGTTTGCTAGCAAGTGTTCCCATCTGAAATTCAATGGCTTCTCAACCGACATCCAAACGCCAACGGGGGGGCGAGTTCAAACGTCGCTCAACCGACACAAACCTATGATCGCCGAAAATTTGTGAGTGTTGCCGCCGCCGCCGATCGGTATGAGTACATGCTAACCAAGGAACTTACGCCAGAGCGGGGATTGGCCCCCGATGGGAATGATGGGAAGATGATGTCTCAAATTTATCAAAAGGGGTGGCTTCACTTCACTGAACACCCGCTACCCGTCGTTGTTAACATTGTCAAGGAATTCTATGCAAAAGCCGAAGATAAAGCTCCTTTCAAAGCGTTTGTACGAGGTCGCATGGTTTCGTTCAGTGATGATGCTATTAATGCTTACTATCAGTTACGAGTGCCACGACATTGTCAGTATGCCCAATTGAGGGATTTTGACCCGGGCTATGAGGAGGTTATTACAAACATGACAAAGTCGGGCAAATCTTGGATCAAAGGTAGAAGGGGAGGAACGGTGTTCAATATCAAGGACCTTAGCCGGTATGGAAAGATATGGTACGTATTCTTATGCGCGAAATTGCTCTCGTCCCAACACACTTCGGACGTCACAAAAGAGAAGGCGTTACTGTTATACGCCATTGTGCAAGATTTCATTATAGATGTCGGGGCCATTATCAATTTCTCAATCCGTCGGTGCTTACGTGGAAATTTTTCGGGCGGGTTGCCTCACCCATCACTTATATGTACGTTGTACCGCAACGCCGGGGTGAGATATTCTGATGATGAGCCCACTCAAGTACCGCTCGCTTTGCTTGATTCCAGGATGATTGCGCGATATTTAGTTTGGGCAGGAGGAGAGTCACATCCATGAGGTTTGGGTTTTATTTTTCCATCGACGTCGGAAGACGAGGTCGATGCCGAAGATATCTCGGGGGATGAGGATGAAATGATGGGAGATCAAGGAACCGAGCAGGTACCGCAGACCGAGGCAATATCTAGTCCTCAGTTCATTGAGTTCCAAAATCAGATGAATGCGCACAATAGGGCTGCACGTCGGGAAATGCGGCGTTTGGTGATGCACCAAGATCATATGTTCGATGCCATGAACGCATCCTTCGCTTCATTCAACACAACACTCAAAAGTTTTAACCCGGTGGCTCAATTTCCATATCAACAACCCGGACTGTTACCTCGATTTCCTCCCAGTGGTTCCGATGAAGAGGAGCACCAACCACCTCCCCTGACTTAGACGATTCCAGGGAAGTCCTCATGCACTTAATTTTTATCCAATGAGGGCATTGTCGTATTTAAGTTTGGGGGATTTATTTGTTAGTTGCATGCA
Source organism: Panax japonicus (assembly GCA_020205505.1). Lineage (NCBI taxonomy): Eukaryota > Viridiplantae > Streptophyta > Magnoliopsida > Apiales > Araliaceae > Panax > Panax japonicus. The sequence goes on from JAINUV010001490.1 coordinate 710,576, forward strand.
TTTTGTTATTTTTATTTTCATATCTAGTTTTGCATTATAGATTAGGTATTTGCATAGTAGTTCGGATTTTGCATTGTTAAAAAAAACAAAAAAAAAACAAAATATATATATATATATAGTTAAATAGAGTGTTTGCATATTTCCAATGGTGTCGCATTTTATAGTTTATGTTGGCCAATGATGAGATTGTGAACAAGTTAACCAATATATTATGGATTATTAGAACTGTGATATAATTTCTGTTATGAATCGATTCTAGGATTTTTTTTGAAATTGTTATAAAAAGGTTAGCACTAATAACATCTTGGTTGACCGGTCATTTCAAATTGATACATAAATAGTGTCTAAAGGATAATGCTAGGGTTAACCAGAAAATGACAAGGATAAGCAGTAAAGGCTTAAATTAGGCAAGAGCCTAAGTTTGGGGGAATATATGTGGGGTATATAAGCTTTGAAAAAAAGAAGAAGAAAAAAATAGGGTATACATGGTGACTAGTCTTGTTTCGGGGCCTTTGTTACTTGAGCAAGTACGCCCGAGGGGATTGTCTTTACACCTAGCGTCCTAAGGTCTTTTATGATCTGGGAGCCGTTGGTCAAAAGCTTGCTAAGGGGTAACATTGTTAGCCTCATGGGATGAGACATTGCACAGTCAGTTATGTATATTTAGAAAAAAATAAGAATAAAATAGGAAAAGTGCAAATAGCCCCCGTGTTGAAAAAAAAAAGAAGAGAAAAAGAAGAAAGCATAAATATCCTGCATGTACCCTTGAATTTGGTTTTGTTTAATTTTAGTTGAATTGTGCCTATCTTTGAATTTTTTTTAATTTGCACTGTATGATTTCTTCTAAGATGTAGCTTATGTATTGAATTTCGGTCCGTATCAGTTATCTTAGACGTTGATCACACACGCACGCTATACCAGTGATAAGTGTTACAAATTTGAGAATTAATACGTAAGTGTGGATTGGTTTTGATAATTCGCATTGTAAAGTTGCTTGTTTTCTTTGAGGCCAATGGGATAAGTTAGTTTATGCGATGTTGTTGGATTTTTAGGAATTTAGAATGTTATTGCATTTCATTTCATTGCATAGCATGTAGTTGTTTTGTGCTCGAGGACTAGCACAGTTTAATTTTTGGTGATTTTGATATGTGGATTTTATATACACGAATCGATATTCATTTCAAGTTTAAATTCGTAGTTATCTTAATGTTTTGTGTTCGTTTTTACTCGTTTCATGTTATTTTATGTGTAGGGTGGTCATGGATGCAAGTGGTGAGGAAAGGCGGTCTTTTTGGAGCAAAAGTGGAAAAAAATTGAAGAATGAAAAATTGGAAGACAGTGGCCATGCCCGCCGGGGCGGGCCTTTTCAAGCTTACACACCCCGCCGGGGCGGGGGTCGCGATTCTGGTAGTGTCCTGTTCAGGTTCGACTTCTGCTGGTGCTCAGTTTGTGGGACTTTAATGATGCGTATGGACTCTACAAAAGGAGAGTTCGGCTAGGAGAGAGAGGAGCTTGCTATTACTTGGAAAAAAAACAACAATCTTACACACACGGAGCATAATTCAAGAGCGATTTCCAGGGATTCAAGAGCAAACTTTGGAGGAGTTATTTTCAGAGATTATCACAACGGTTGCGATTCAAGGCTTCGTGAATGAGTTTTCATTATTCTTCTTCTCTTTAGTCTTATTTGTAATTGGAAGGATATTTTCAACAAATTATTCAGTTTTTAATTCATTCGTTATGAACTAATTTACTTATTAGACTTGTGATGGATCTTTGGGTGAAACGATGATTTTATAGCTTTGATTTCCAATTCAACAATATATTTTCAGTTTACCTATGTTAATTTGAGTGTGAATTTATTAATTGCTTGATCAACAGTTCTGTGTGGATTTGAAAGGAATCGAGAGAGCAGATTCGAATCTAGACCTAGTTAATATAGCATGTGTCAGGAATTTTGTCAATAGCAGATTTTTGATTATTGACAAGGTAGAGATACGCTTGACATCACATGTAATCGTATAGAGAGTTTAAACTTCAACCTTCTTTAATTGCAGTTCACATAGAGATATAGTGAGTTGGTTAATTTAGGTGTTTAACGAATTTCTATATTAATTGTGGATTGATGTTAATATGGTATTAGTGCATCGAGAGGTGGCTCTTACTACGTTCGTGTTCTTGATTAATAAACTGGGAAATTAAATTGAGTTGGAATAAAGGTTTGAAAATCAGAGTGAAGCTCAGGGTGTAATCATAAGTTTAATTCTCCATTAATTATTTGAAATTCAGGATTTTGATATTGGTGACTGTTTAGTGATAATTTATTTATTTATTTATTTATTCACTTAGTTTCTATAATTTAAAACCATTGAATTGATTATTTTAATAAAATTAGGATTAATAGAAAATTGATAATTTTGAAGTTAGAATTCTTGCTAATTTGTCTTCGTGGGAATGATACTCTATTCACTACTATATTACTTGTTGACCATGTACACTTGCACGTTTTGAGCGTATTGATTTTACCCAACAATAAGTGCTATGTTTGAAAGTAGTGCTATGCCTCTTTTGCACCTATATACAAATAGTTTGATTTGTAAAAAAATTCAATGTTAATAGAAGGCATATAAATGATGTTTTAAAAACAGATTTCAAACCCTTATGCTCTCATAGTAATTGAGGCATTTGATACTTCTATTTTTTATTTCGTATTTGGATTGTTTTGATTTTATTCTCGAGATGTGAAGCATCTTCGACAAAATAATATATATATATATATATATATATATATATATATTTATATTTATATATAAGTGTCGAGCATCTTATGGGCAAGAAAGTCATCGAAGTGACCCGAGCACCACAAACCGTGATTTTATTATTTTGAGGCCTTAAATCTGGATCATCATTTTAAGGTCCCCTCATTTACATTTACAAAGGGTTGCAAGCTATAAGTACATCTCAAATATGTCCATCATGGGAATCAGATCTAAATTCATGGATTTAATCATAGATCTCATGATTCCTAAGCTCACAGGATATCATTGAGAAGCTTGCACGATGAATATTAAAAATAAACTTCAGAATAGAATCTAGCCGTCTCAAAATAATGGATTCATCAGTTAAATCCTTGCATACGCGTTGCCAAGCTTCCCGTTCCCTCTAGATACAGATCTAGGGTAGCGTGGTTACTCGATATTTACAAAACTAGAAAGAAAAACTAGATTTAAATAAATCTTATCCATTCTAGCTAAACGTTTCAAGTTTTACAACTTTTGAACCAATTAAAAGTTATATATGGCTAGATTTAGATAAATCTAGTCCATAAATTTTACATATTACATCTTTACATTGAATAAACAGTTAAAACTGATATTTAATCACAGTAAACAATTAATATATATATATATATATATACACACACACACACTACGGATCAGGTCCGGACTCCCGGACCTGATAAAAAACGGACCCCAATTTTTTTATTTTTTTTTTGTAGAACAACTAAAAAAATTATGGAACTGAAATTTTTCCATAATAGTGTTTTGGGTGTGTTTTTAATACATATACCAACCAATGTATGTACAGTCTGCCTAGACTATACAGAAATATTTTGGTATAGGCATCCAAATCACGCAAAAAACTGTATTATGTAAAAATTCCAATTTCATAATTTTAATTTAGTTGTTTCAAAAAAAAGCAAAAAAAAAGGTCCGTATTTTAATAGAGTCCGGAATCCCGGACTGGATCCGGACTCATATATATATATATATATATATATATATATATATAATACAAATGATTTTGAATTTCCCGCTCACTCAATAAATCATCTGGGCCGTTTAAAGTTTGGGATAAATCCCACCGTTCATACATCTATCTAATAAAATACATCTATCTATCTAATAATCTAATAATAATTTAATAAAATACAAATGACTTTAAATTTTCTGCTCATTCAATAAATTATTTTGGTCATTCAAAATTTGAGATAAATCATATTGTTCATACAGTGCCGAAGGCACTGGACCCGGCTAATATATATATACAGGATTTCTTTCAGAAGTGAACCAAAGGAATAGACTATTAATGAATTTGGAGAAAAAACACGCGGAAACAGAAGGGGGGAAAACACGTGGGTTATAGGCTTTTTGGGTGGGTGGGTTAAATGGGTCAAATAAATTTGAAAATACAGTAGTGGGAGGTCTCAGATGAACTATCGACTTCTCCCTCTAACCCAACCATCTCTCTCACTCTCTACGAACAAGTTTGCTACGGAATCTCTCTCTAACCCAACCATCTCTCACTCGCTATGAACAAGTTTGCTACGGAAGGGAAGATTCGTACAAAGCTCCGGCCAACAGAAGGTGATGCTCTATAATTTTTGTTTGTCGTGAAAGAAATCTAGGGTTTGTTCTTTAAGATTTTCCCCCAAATTTTGTCTAATTTTTGGTCCCTTCTTCCCTATGTTTGATTTATCCTTGTTCTGTTGGGTGTAATAGTTTATCCATTTTCTCCTTGTTCTATGTTTTTCTGGGTCCTGTTGCCAATATGCAATGGGTTCTGCAAGTCTACCACTACTGCTTTATTGCTAGAGGTCTGCTGGTGCAACAATGATTCTTTCCTCATAATAGTGTTAGGTGCACTTTTTTGCACAAGTGTCTTATCCTTTTATTCGTATGTTTCCGTTTCCTCTTGTGAACTTGCTTCCAAATCATTTTTCCTCAATTTTTGGCTTTTGGTGCAAGGACCTTCAAGGCAAATAATCTTGTCAGTCTGTAGTATTATTGGCTTTTGGATTAGGGGATTAATTGGCTTCAATGGTTTAAACTATAAAATTTACTTACATTGATGCACATTATTATATCTTTGTCGATGTCACTTTATTTTGTTACTGAAAGTTATAAAGATTTCTTTGGAGTTGGACACTACTTATATATTCACTTTACTTTTCTTTGACAATCTGGCATTGGGATTTTCTTTGTGTTCTTTGCCCCTTTTATGGGGAAACAATTTTATCAGTACATTGTGATGGGACTCTACACTCCATTAGTAAGGCATTTACATTTTGTATATCCATTTTTGTATTGTAGTATTTGTATTACTATTTTTTCGGGGACGAAGATCTCAGATTTGTGCTTCTCTTCTTGTGTCTACACTTTTAATATTCTGAATCTTTTCTCCTGAATCAAGAATGAGATTTTCCCTCTCTCTCGTCCCCCCTCCTTTCCCCCTCTCATTGTTGAATTACCAAGAACTAATGGTTACTTCTTTGTCTCTCATGTGTCTACACTTCTTTGCCTCTCATGGTTGCTTGCCTTTTTGCTTTTTAATGCAGATCCTAGCAACAACTACTTTTTCACTTTGAACATAAGAATTAGACTACAAAAGAATAATCTGCTCTCAAAAGATTGGATTTTGTTCCTTGTGGAAAATTAATTTTCTTATAAGTTAAATGTATTAACACATTGTTGAGGTAATTTTGTGGAATATGTATTGCACACAACTCTTTCCCCCCTTAAAGTATTATTTCAAACTAGTCATGAAGGTAAAACTCTTTACAGAATTGAGAAATAAGATCTCAATCATTTATATCTACCTTTTTCTTTTTTTCTTTCCTTATCCTTGAATGTTTAGGCCAGATATATTAAGCATTTACTATGTCTCACCTTTTTTTTCCTAATCTAATAAGAATGAAGTGAATCCTTTTGATATCCTTTGGGTAGACATATAGTGGTAGGAAAATTCATCTCGGATGTACCAATAGTCTTGGGAAATGTTTAAGGTAATTGAGGATCAAACTTTTCTTTCTTATGCAATTTCACATTTCCTAAACTGAATAGACTGATGGGACACATGTAAATTTCTCCTTGGATTTGTTATTATGGTATTTCACTATTTCTTATTCCAATTTTTAATGCATTTTTGTTCTAATAAATAAGTTGTGCGACAATTCAATTCTTCCAGATTGCATGGGCCTTTGGGCTCTATATATGGTGTACGAGAGCTGATCCTGCTGATCCAGGAGTTTTCAAGTCAAAAAAGTATCTCAACAATCCAGACCACAAAAATCATGACCGACTCCAAGAATCTAAACTTGGTGGGGGAATCAACGTCATCAATACATGATGCAAATGTTGCAACGACTGGAGAGAAACCTAGGGATAAAGACATGAAGAACATGGATATAACAACATAAGATCATACTACTAAAATTGAAAAGATTGGTCCAGATGGTCATATCAAGGGAATCATTATGTAAATGTAGTTGTTTATTTTCTTACGGATTACACAAGGGAATCACTATGTGATGTGATGTATTCACTCTTCTTTAAGGACCTGTTTTGATGCAAGGATTTTAAGAATCACGAACATCTTGATTACTTTTATTGGCTACTCGCTGGACTTAGTGCAGTGACATTGGTATTATACTTGTATTTTGCAAGCTCTTACATTTATAATCGAGGACATAATGTCTGAGATTGCTGGAAGCCTGGAACCTGTAATTGATGCTATCACAAAATTCTTAAGAATGTACAGGATATAGATCCGCCATTTTAAAAATGTAAAAATTTATTGTACTTAAGTGCACATCCTTGTAATAGCACTATTTCCTGAATTTCAGGTTTACGGGCTTCTAGCCTAATGTTCTAGTAGTGAGGTTCGTATGCTACTCTCAATTGTATTTCTTGACATAACAAACTTTTTTGGATAAATTCTTGACAATAAATTTTGACCAAACAATATTGTGAACTCTGGTTTAATCAAGTGCTTATGTTAACTTTTGATGATGGTGAAATCCACAACCACTACCCTCATCAGCAGGTAAACACCATGTGCATTACACCACAAACACGTACAACGGTAAAAAAATTCTATTGATGTCCATCTCAACAAATATAATATTGTAAACCACAAATTATACACTACATACATAACGTGTTGGTTAGATAATGAGAATAATCAAAATTACAACCGATTTAATAACATTAACAACACCGCATACATAACATTAACAATTATGACGAATCGCATAGTTAGTTGCAATTGACGCATTTCAATTTTCACCATTGCTAAATCGTTGGAGTCGTCAGTATTCGTTAGATGAGTTGTTACATTTAAACGCTCGGATGTGTCCATTTGCAACCTCCCTTGATTATGCAACACTCGAACATATTCGTCACACCAGCTGATGAAGTTATCACATTGCTTGGGACACAAGAAGGAATTTATTCATTTGTGTAAAAGGAACATATATACAAAAATTACAATAAATAAATACATACCATTCTCATATATAAAGGAAAGAAAATTTAAATAACATTGGAGACCAAATTAAGAGCCTGGGTTATCTTGATTCCATTATGAAGAAGGGACATGTAGATGGGCTAGTTAACACTGTAATATAGAGAGACAATTTGAGTTCTGTCACAACATTTTCCCCCCCTCTGCCCGCTAATATAGAACATCTACCTTGTGGTAGAGTAGGCACACATATGTTAATCTAAAGTAGAGATGAGATAATCCCCTCCATAGCCCATACGAAGATATTTAAAGATGAGGTTCTAAGTCACAAAATCAAAGAAAATTGAGAGCCAAATATGTATAGGTAGGATAATCCCCTCACAGCTGCAAGTCAAGATCAAAAATTAACAAAATTTGAGGAAAACTCATAAAGAACAAACCCTAGATTTCTTTCGCGACAAACAAAAATTAAAGAGCATCACCTTCTGTTGGCCAGAGCTGTGTAGAAATCTTCCCTTCCGTAGAAAACTTGTTCGTAGAGAGTGAGAGAGATGGTTGGGTTAGAGGGAGAAGTCGATGGTTCATCTGAGACCTCCCACTACTGTATTTTCAAATTAATTTGACCCATTTAACCCACCCACCCAAAAAGCCTATAACCTGCGTGTTTTTCCCCCTTCTGTTTCCGCGTGTTTTTTCGCCCAATTCGTTAATAGTCCGTTCCTTTGGTTTGCTTCCGAAAGAAATCATATATATATATATATATATATATATATATATATATATATATATATAGAGGGAAGTTCTTAAACGGACCAATTTGAGCGGACTAGCAACGGACCAAGGTAAAAAAATGGCAAAAAAGCACGCGGGTCGCAAAATGGGTTAAAAGATGAGGCGGATCACAAAAAAAGGCTACTGCCGATTCCCTCTCTCTCTCTCTCCGATGCTATCCTCTCTCTCTCGCCGATGCTCTCTCCCAAATCCTGCCGTTTCTCTCTCCCCGATTCTGAGTAGTTTGAGTGCCAAAACGCCGGATCCATCAACGCTGCGCAGTCCCTAATTTGCCCCTAATCACATCCAATACGCAGGTAATTAACAATTCCTAGTTTTTATACTGATTTTCATATGAGATGCTAATGAAGAAATTTTTATCAATGTTTTATCGATTCAAATTGGGGATGTGTTGTTGATGAGAATTTTTTTAATCAATTTGATGGGTTTCACATAGTAATATATTCTCTTCTGTATTATATATCTTTTCTGGGGTTTGTTGAAATTGAGCAAGTTCACAAAAAATATTTTTTTTTCAAAAATTTTAAAAAGGAAAGCATTATTAAATAATTTTGGCATTGATTGAATAAAAAAATGATTAAAATTGTATAATCATTATTAAATAATTTTTTATTTATTTAATATATTTTGGTTGTGGTTTTCACAATTTTATCATATTCTGAAAAGTTAATTACCGAAATTGATCATTATAGGTTTTAATCAAAATGGATAACGTGGAAGCAAAGAATGGGATGGGAGAAAATTTTGAGCAGGAAGAATGTTGCTATAAATTCCACCAAATGTAAATGTTGTAATCTTAACAAGATTTTCTGTGAATTAGCTTCTGATGTACTTTATTGTAATCTTAACAAGATTGTTAACACTTGGCAGATATGCTATAGCAAACACGAAAGTCATATAGCCACTTACTTCAAGTTGCCATTTCTCTTGGACAGCTCTATGGAACTGCTGTATATTACATCACTTTGTACTTGGAAGGAGATAACTTTGTTGCAAGCTCATTTCATTATAATGCATACTACATATTTGCAAACTCTTTTTGGGTTTGGATACCCACACTAATAGTAATTCGGTGCTGGAAAACAATATGCGCTGCAATCAAAGCCCAAGACCAGAAAAAAGTAAGGGTGAAATTATATTGACTTGTGTTTCCCATATTTTTCGATTTCAAAAGTTATTTTTTGATTCATGACATTTATTGGTCATGTATTAGCATTAGCATGGCAAACAAACCATATTTTGATGTTTCTTCGACCCTGAATTTAGGAAGACGTTTGTTGATTTGGTCTTGGGAGTTGACTGTTTGGACTTATGTCTGTACAAATATAGCAGTTAATTTCCATGACCAGATGGACAAGGCTTCTGTTCTTGGAGACGCTATCAAGTACTTGAAACAACTCCAAGAGCGAGTGAAGACCCTTGAGGAGCAAACTCGTAAGAAGTCCATAGAATCTGTGGTCTTTGGGAAGAAATATAAGCTGATGATGACAAGTCTTCTTAAGATAAACACTTCTCCAGCATTGCTGTTGATGAGCAGCTACCAGAAATTGAAGCAAGATTTTCTGATAAAGATGTCTTAATAAGAATTCATTGTGAGAAAAAGAAAGTGTTATGTCAATGTTTCTGCAAGACTAGAGAAAGGTATGAAGCTGCAAATGAGTTATTTCAAGAATTAAAGGAGAATTGTGGATCTTCTAGTGCTCGGGTATATGCTGTGTAATGATCAAACATTTTGGAAATTGGAAGTGACAAAGCTTGCCTCTTCCCTTTTTTCTTCTTTTTCTTTCCCTTTTATAATGTATGGTTGTGATATACATGTACAATGTGGTGTACTTGGGCATATTGAATTCCTAGAGGGCGTTCTGTAAGTTATGATTGTGCTTAATTGTGTTTCCTTTTGAAAATGTGTAATGTTCTTTGACCGAGTTTTGAATTCTACAAGTTTCCAAGGTTTACCTGTAAATTAATTCAACAAAATTATTATCTTTCCATTTTCTTTCAAAGACACCGACTTATATTGCTCATTTATGCTGAAAGGGAAAACTTGGTGACATACTTTTGGGGCTCAAACCAGGGAGGAGTCGGTCAGAGTTGTTTGGAAAATCCCCTTGTATCTCAATTATTTTTCATCATTTACTCAAGGATCTACCCATTGAAGTAATCTACTATAACATAACCATGTCCAGTGCAGTATTTATCACTTTTATGTGAACATCAAGCTACTCAACCTCAAGTATTAAGTATTAAGTATTAGTTAAAAATTTTACATGACCAATATAGGCATGACTGCTAAAGCTTTTACATGACCAGTATAGGCATAACTCCCAAGACAAAATTGGGGAGACATAAGCATGACAGTATAGGCATAACTGCTAAAGCTACTAGTTAGCCATTACAAAATTAAATTGCAATCTAATTATTCCTGCAATTATAAATGAATCAAACAGCAGCAGTAGCCCAGCAACAGCATCATTCAGTGAAAAGCAAGCCCAACATGGTGATAGTGATAGTGATATTCCATGTGAACTTATAGTGATATGCCTGACATGAAAAACAAAATGTTAGTTGAAAACTCTATAATTAAAATATCCTTTATAAGAGGATTTTTACAATCACCTAAAGATGAATAACTATCATTATCTACACTTGAGTTAGGAGTTGCGCCGTCATGACAAGGTGAATACCTGCAACAAAAAATGACATATCATAAATTATTTAGATACAACTTCAAAACTATGAAAACGAATGAAAATTTATAAATTTCTTACCGATTTGTAAGCATGGGACAATTTCTTTTGTTGTGTGTTTGGCCAACCAAACCACACCCATTAACTGTTGATGCTACTCAGGCATTTCACTCTTTCTTATTTTAATTTAGTGTTAATGCAGACTTATTGTAATATGGTGTTGATGCAGAATATTATCATGAGCCAAAAGTTACTTCCAAAATGTTCTTGTGTTGGTTATATCTTTATTGTGGTGTTGATGCAAGGCAGGCATTTGTGATATACTGCTTATAGTTATATCTTTATTGTGGTGTTACATAATATAAATGTAAATAAGCATCCAGCCTTCTTGATTAGAGCTGAAAAATGTGAAAATATAAAAAAGCATCAGCCTTCTTGGAGAGTCTTCAACAGCACCATAACCAAACATTTGAGTTTAAAAATTTAGAGAGAAGCAATGCCTTTTATTGTAGGTACTGGAACAGTGTCTTTTAAGACACATACATGCAAAAATATACACTACAGTTCTTTCTTTCTTTTTTTATCCCTAGTATAGATTAACTTTATACTTTGATAACAAGTTTGATTTTTTGACTTAATTGCAGGAAATGAGGCATTTGAGATTTGACTTAATTAGATGAAGTAAATTTCTGGAAAATATGATCTTCATCAATCTTACCCACAGCCTCAAGTATTGAGGAGTACGTGATAATATCATATTCTAAACCAATTGAATGCATCGTATGTTCATCAGCTTTGCAGCCTCCTCAAACATACCAACACGACTTTGATAACTCAAACATACCAACATTGGTTGGGGATGAGATTCAAGCCCCAATCGGGATAGCAAAATGGAGTAAAAATAAAAATGAAAGCACAAAATCACATGGAGTCGTGGACTTTGATAACTGAGAATAGAAGCTTTAACATTTGCAGCAGGGATATTTCAAATCCAGCATAAAGATCAAACAATTCATCGATTAGAAATTGCAGCAGAAGCATCTGAATTTAGATGCAATGAAAAAAAATATAGAATCACCAAATTAAATCTTTAGGAATCAATTACCTGAAGAGGTGAAAAAAATCCGGGTGAATTGAGTAACCCAGAAGGACTCAACCCTGGTGGCATCATAAACAAAGGGGATTGAGCAACAACCAAATTCATCGACCTATTCTGTTTAAACCCCATCTTCTTATCACTTCCATCGCCAGAATTTATCACTTTGGAAGAATTACCGGATAAAAGGTTAGGTCTTCCGACCGGTGAAGCCATCGCGCCGGTGAGAAGCTGAGAAAAGGAGCAGGAATCGGAGTCTGGGTAATACTCGGAGAAGAAGATGCTCAGAATTGGGGAGAGAGAATCAACAAGATTTGGGGAGAGAGCATCGGGGAGAGAGAGGGAAAAATGGAAATTATCTGATGTTTTAACCCGCCTCATGATTTTCCCTTTTTTGTGAGCCGCGTTTTTTTTGCTAAGGTCCGTTGCTAGTCCGTTGTTTGTGGTCCGTCTAAGATCCTCACCCTATATATATATACGTATATATATATATATAGGGATTCCATCCACAGGCCACAACAATCGGTTTTTGGGAGCAACCCATTTTTGGCCAGCCGCTACAGGTTGTAGCGGCTTATAAAAAAAATTGCATAAGGGCCGGTACAGGCTGTAGCGGCTGGCGAAAAATGGGTTACTCCCAACAAACGGTTGCTGTGGATGGAACCCCATATATATATATATATATATATATATATATATATATATATATATATATATATATATTAAAGCAAGTAAAAACTTTAGATATGAAAGGATCTTACAGTGTGTAGTGAGGAGGGCTTTAAACTGTTTTTAAAGTTTGAAAACTCAGTTTCCATCAGTTAAAACTTGATATGTTGTTGTGACTCCCCCAAAATAGGTATACATCACCCATCTTGAGTCGCCAAATACATGGTACAGAATTTAAATACAAACTTCTTTGATACAGTACGACAAAACATAGCTGAGAGTTTCAACACGAAAAATATCTCGTAGAGAGTATACAAACTCAAATAAAGTCCTCATTTATATTATTATCACACTATTTCACATAATAGTGAGGACTACTATAGCCACCTATTTGGACCGTCACTCCGTTCCCCGACTAGTCCCAGCTATATTCTCATTTCATGAAGAGAACAATGAAAGCAAAGGGTGAGCTCAACTAGCCCAGTAAGAAATATTATGACTAAGATAATGCAGAATAAATTATTGTTAGCTTTCAACAGTGTTAAACTGATAAAATAAACATCAAGTTTAACTGCAGTGGAATAAGCAATCCATTAGAAGAGTCAAGTAGAGCATGATATCTACTATCTTCTATGATTTAAAAAGTTTATCAACAGTTTTATCGCTGAGACTCATCTTAATAAATAATCCACATCATCGAATCATCCCTGCACTACGGCCAAGGATATTCATTAGTATCACCAATGGTCATGATCATACCAACAACTGTCCATCAATGCACTACGGGCCAATGATGAATTTTACCACATCATTTGTAACATTGCGGGTCATGATTATATCGAATAATCCCTGGTCATAATCATACCAATCAACAGTCCATCTATGCACTACGGCCAAAGATAACTTTCATAACAATATAAGCATGAGGATGATGACAAATATAAGAATTCAATTTAAAAGAGAGCAATGATAAATTTTAAAGATTTATAATTCAATTTATCCATATTTCAATAATGTCCAAATTGTCAACATGTTACTGCTTTGTGGAGTAAAATTCAAGAATAATATCGTATCAAAAATAATTTGGACAGAAAAGAAATTAATTTTTGTCATGAATAGTACCCCGGGTGATTGTACCCCGTAAATAGTACTTCGGGAATAGAAACCCATGAATACTACCCCGACATGAAAAGATTAAAAATTATCAAGAATGCTCATAATAATATTTTTATGAAAAGATACTGGATGTAAAACCCCAAACCCGATAGGCCCGCAAGGCAACATGCCCATAGGCCCGCAAGGCAACAATATCAATAATGCGCAACCCAAACAAAATAACTTAACATTAATCTTAACTTAAAACCCATATACTTTAAATCAATCCAAATGAAATACTAATAAATACCACATTCAAATAATGGAGACGCAACTCCTCGAAACTAAGAGTTTTATCAAAATTCATCAACAAAAGAATAACATCTAAAACTAAACTCCAGCTATTCCAAGCGTATCAAATAAGTGCTCAGCTTTCAATGACGGGACCTGTAAAAATCTGTAAGGGGGTGAACGATGAAGCCCAGCAAGTGGAAATCCTCTCTATCTAGCCGAATCAAGTACAATTTGCAAAATACTTTTTCGAAATAACTTTTTTGTTCAATAACAATAGTATAAAAACTTTTAAAACTAAAACAATTCAAAAATAATTTCAATGTATATCATATATCTTATAATCCACAGCCTTAGCGACTAAGGTTACAATAGCCCTGTAACACGACCCAAAAGTTCGATAACGTTATGATACGCACCCTACTAAGGTATTTATAAAAATGCACGCTCCCCGAAGGGCATCTAAAAGGTGTGCGCCTTAGTAGGTCCTATATTAGCTCCGGAACTAAACGTAATCAATAACGGGATCTATACATAGTCAGACTGAGGATTTCAAAAACTTTTCTCAATATTATCGATAATATAAACGATACTTTTTCACAGTTCAAAATCATATAATCTCAATCACAGTTCGAAAATAAATACTTGATCCGAATTTTGAAATAAAAGAACATAACAATTTAATTTAAATGGAAGCCATAAATAAAAAATAACGAATTTTGAAACTGTACATTAAGGCATCCGAATAATTAATAAGACATACTTAAAAGTAACGATAATCTTAAAAAATACTAAATAGTTCGGAAAACCACTTACCTGATATTGTGAAACACGAAATTAAAAGTGAACTAATTCTTTGAGTTTTCTTCTTTTCTTCTTTGTTCTGCAGTACTCCAAGCCAAATAGTTTTTACGTTCTTTTCTTTCTTTCTAGTTGTTTAAATATATGTAATTCCTTTGAAAAATAGGTTATTAAGTAAAAGAGTCATTTAATAATTAAAAGTTTGTTACAGTCTAACTGACTTATCCTAATAGGTTTTAGATATGTATAAATAATTATTAGTTACACTTCTATTATCTAATTATATTATTTTATTATCTTTTATCTTTTTTTTAAACCGGATATTACATTCTACCCACCTTAAAAGAATTTGGTCCTCCAAATTTCAAAATCACATCTAAAGAAAAATACAAAATTGACATAATCAAGAAATTCATTATCTAATTACTAAATGCAATTAATAAAAGAGTTTCATACATTATTCTCTATTTAATTTAAAAATCATTAAATTTATTCAATACTCTTACCCACAGCTAACTCCCAAAATCTCTCCCCAGGAAATATGTATATTTTTCAACCTAACACATTGCGAGGGGCCACCGCTTTGATACCACCTCTGTAACACCTCGAACCCGATATAGGCCCAAAGTGCTACACGCCGCAAGCTCATAGGCCTGCAAGGCAACAATATCAATAACGCGCAGCCCAAACAAAATAACTTAACATTAATCTTAACTTATAACCCAACAATAAATATACTTTAAATCAATCCAAATGAAATACTAATAAATACCACATTTAAATAATGGAGACGCAGCTCCTCGAAACTAAGAGTTTTATCAAAATTCATCAATAAAAGAATAACATCTAAAACTAAACTCCAGCTATTCCAAGCGTATCAAATAAGTGCTAAGCTTTCAACGATGGGACCTGTAAAAATCTGTAAGGGGGTGAACGATGAAGCCCAGCAAGTGGAAATCCTCTCTATCTAGCCGAATCAAGTACAATTTGCAAAATACTTTTTCGAAATAACTTTTTTGTTCAATAACAATAGTACAAAAACTTTTAAAACTAAAACAATTCAAAAATAATTTCAATGTATATCATATATCTTATAATCCACAGCCTTAGCGACTAAGGTTACAATAGCCCCGTAACACGGCCCAAAAGTTCGATAACGTTATGATACACACCCTACTAAGGTATCTATAAAAATGCACGCTCCCCGAAGGGCATCTAAAAGGTGTGCGCCTTAGTAGATCCTATATTAGCTCCGGAACTAAACGTAATCAATAACGGGATCTATACATAGTAAGACTGAGGATTTCAAAAACTTTTCTCAATATTATCTATAATATAAACGATTCTTTTTCACAGTTCAAAATCATATAATCTCATTCACAGTTCGAAAATAAATACTTGATCCAAATTTTGAAATAAAAGAACATAACAATTTAATTTAAATGGAAGCCTTAAATAAAAAATAACGAATTTCGAAACAGTACATTTAGGCATCCGAATAATTAATAAGACATACTTAAAAGTAACAATAATCT
This sequence comes from Panax japonicus, assembly GCA_020205505.1. NCBI lineage: Eukaryota > Viridiplantae > Streptophyta > Magnoliopsida > Apiales > Araliaceae > Panax > Panax japonicus. Next base: position 726,787 of record JAINUV010001490.1, read on the forward strand.
TAAAAAACACTAAATAGTTCGGAAAACCACTTACTTGATATTGCGAAACACGAAATTAAAAGTGAACTAATTCTTTGAGTTTTTTTTTCTTTTCTTCTCTGTTCTGCAGTACTCCAAGCCAAATAGTTTTTACGTTATTTTCTTTCTTTCTAGTTGTTTAAATATATGTAATTCCTTTGAAAAATAGGTTACTAAGTAAAAGAGTCATTTTAAAACTAAAAGTTTGTTATAGTCTAACTGACTTATCCTAATAGGTTTTAGATATGTATAAATAATTATTAGTTACGCTTCTATTATCTAATTATATTATTTTATTATATTTTATCTTTTTTTTAAACCGAATATTACATTCTACCCACCTTAAAAGAATTTGGTCCTCCAAATTTCAAAATCACATCTAAAGAAAAATACAAATTTGACATAATCAAGAAATTCATTATCTAATTACTAAATGCAATTAATAAAAGAGTTTCATACATTATTCTCTATTTAATTTTAAAATCAATAAATTTAGTCAATACTCTTACCCACAGCTAACTCCCAAAATCTCTCCTCAGGAAATATGTAGATTTTTCAACCTAACACATTGCGAGGGGCCACCGCTTTGATACCACCTTTGTAACACCCCGAACCCGATATAGGCCCAAAGTGCTACACGCCGCAAGCTCATAGGCCCGCAAGGCAACAATATCAATAACGCGCAGCCCAAACAAAATAACTTAACATTAATCTTAACTTATAACCCAACAATAAATATACTTTAAATCAATCCAAATGAAATACTAATAAATACCACATTCAAATAATGGAGACGCAGCTCCTCGAAACTAAGATTTTTATCAAAATTCATCAACAAAAGAATAACATCTAAAACTAAACTCCAGCTATTCCAAGCGTATCAAATAAGTGCTCAGCTTTCAACGACGGGACCTGTAAAAATCTGTAAGGGTGTGAACGATGAAGTCCAGTAAGTGGCAATCCTCTCTATCTAGCCGAATCAAGTACAATTTGCAAAATACTTTTTCGAAATAACTTTTTTGTTCAATAACAATAGTACAAAAACTTTTAATACTAAAACAATTCAAAAATAATTTCAATGTATATCATATATCTTATAATCCACAGCCTTAGCGACTAAGGTTACAATAGCCCTGTAACACGGCCAAAAAGTTCGATAACGTTATGATACGCACCCTACTAAGGTATCTATAAAAATACACGCTGCCCGAAGGGCATCTAAAAGGTGTGCGCCTTAGTAGGTCCTATATTAGCTCCGGAACTAAACGTAATCAATAACGGGATTTATACATAGTTAGACTGAGAATTTCAATAACTTTTCTCAATATTATCAATAATATAAACGATACTTTTTCACAGTTCAAAATCATATAATCTCATTCACAGTTCGAAAATAAATACTTGATCCGAATTTTGAAATAAAAGAACATAACAATTTAATTTAAATGGAAGCCTTAAATAAAAAATAACGAATTTTGAAACTTTACATTTAGGCATCCGAATAATTAATAAGACATACTTAAAAGTAACAATAATCTTAAAAAACACTAAATAGTTCGGAAAACCACTTACTTGATATTGCGAAACACGAAATTAAAAGTGAACTTATTCTTTGGGTTTTCTTCTTTTCTTCTCTGTTCTGCAGTACTCCAAGCCAAATAGTTTTTACGTTATTTTCTTTCTTTCTAGTTGTTTAAATATATGTAATTCCTTTGAAAAATAGGTTACTAAGTAAAAGAGTCATTTTAAAATTAAAAGTTTGTTATAGTCTAACTGACTTATCCTAATAGGTTTTAGATATGTATAAATAATTATTAGTTACACTTCTATTATCTAATTATATTATTTTATTATCTTTTATCTTTTTTTTAAACCAGATATTACATTCTACCCACGTTAAAAGAATATGGTCCTCCAAATTTCAAAATCACATCTAAAGAAAAATACAAATTTGACATAATCAAGAAATTCATTATCTAATTACTAAATGCAATTAATAAAAGAGTTTCATACATTATTCTCTATTTAATTTTAAAATCAATAAATTTAGTCAATACTCTTACCCACAGCTAACTCCCAAAATCTCTCCTCAGGAAATATGTAGATTTTTCAACCTAACACATTGCGAGGGGCCACCGCTTTGATACCACCTCTGTAACACCCCGAACCCGATATAGGCCCAAAGTGCTACACGTCGCAAGCTCATAGGCCCGCAAGGCAACAATATCAATAACGCGCAGCCCAAACAAAATAACTTAACATTAATCTTAACTTATAACCCAACAATAAATATACTTTAAATCAATCCAAATGAAATACTAATAAATACCACATTCAAATAATGGAGACACAGCTCCTCGAAACTAAGAGTTTTATCAAAATTCATCAACAAAAGAATAACATCTAAAACTAAACTCCAGCTATTCCAAGCGTATCAAATAAGTGCTCAGCTTTCAACGACGGGACCTATAAAAATCTGTAAGGGGGTGAGCGATGAAGCCCAGCAAGTGGCAATCCTCTCTATCTAGCCGAATCAAGTACAATTTACAAAATACTTTTTCGAAATAACTTTTTTGTTCAATAACAATAGTACAAAAACTTTTAAAACTAAAACAATTCAAAAATAATTTCAATGTATATCATATATCTTATAATCCACAGCCATAGCGACTAAGGTTACAATAGCCCTGTAACACATCCCAAAAGTTCGATAACGTTATGATACGCACCCTACTAAGTTATCTATAAAAATGCACGCTCCCCGAAGGGCATCTAAAAGGTGTGCGCCTTAGTAGGTCCTATATTAGCTCCGGAACTAAACGTAATCAATAACGGGATCTATACATAGTCAGACTGAGAATTTCAAAAAAAATTCTCAATATTATCGATAATATAAACGATACTTATTCACAGTTCAAAATCATATAATCTCATTCACAGTTCGAAAATAAATACTTGATCCGAATTTTGAAATAAAAGAACATAACAATTTAATTTAAATGGAAGCCTTAAATAAAAAATAACGAATTTCGAAACAGTACATTTAGGCATCCGAATAATTAATAAGACAAACTTAAAAGTGACGATAATCTTAAAAAACATTAAATAGTTCGGAAAACCATTTACTTGATATTGCAAAATACGAAAGTAAAAGTGAACTAATTCGTTGAGTTTTCTTCTTTTCTTCTCTGTTCTGCAGTACTCCAAGCCAAATAGTTTCTTTCTTTCTAGTTGTTTAAATATATGTAATTCCTTTGAAAAATAGGTTACTAAGTAAAAGAGTCATTTTAAAATTAAAAGTTTGTTACAGTCTAACTGACTTATCCTAATAGGTTTTAGATAAGTATAAATAATTCTTAGTTACACTTCTATTATCTAATTATATTATTTTATTATCTTTTATCTTTTTTTTAAATTGGATATTACATTCTACCCACCTTAAAAGAATTTGGTCCTCCAAATTTCAAAATCACATCTAAAGAAAAATAAAAATTTGACATAATCAAGAAATTCATTATCTAATTTCTAAATGCAATTAATAAAAGAGTTTCATACATTATTCTCTATTTAATTTTAAAATCATTAAATTTAGTCAATACTCTTACCCACAGCTAACTCCCAAAATCTGTCCCAGGAAATATATAGTTTTTTCAACCTAACACATTGTGAGGGGCCACCGCTTTGATACAACCTTTGTAACAACCCGAACCCGATATAGGCCCAAAGTGCTACACGTCGCAAGCCTATAGGCCCGCAAGGCAACAATATCAATAACGCGCAACCCAAACAAAATAACTTAACATTAATCATAACTTATAACCCAACAATAAATATACTTTAAATCAATCCAAATGAAATACTAAAAAATACCACATTCAAATAATGGAGACGCCGCTCCTCGAAACTAAGAGTTTTATCAAAATTCATCAACAAAAGAATAACATCTAAAACTAAACTCCAGCTATTCCAAGAGTATAAAATAAGTGCTCAGCTTTCAACGATGAGACCTGTAAAAATCTGTAAGGGGATGAGCAATGAAGCCCAGCAAGTGGAAATCCTCTCTATCTAGCCGAATCAAGTCCAATTTGCAAAATACTTTTTCGAAATAACTTTTTTGTTCAATAACAATAGTACAAAAACTTTTAAAACTAAAACAATTCAAAAATAATTTCAATGTATCTTATAATACACAGCCTTAGCGACTAAGGTTACAATAGCCCTGTAACACGGCCCAAAAGTTCGATAACGTTATGATACGCACCCTATTAAGGTATCTATAAAAATGCACGCTCCTCGAAGGGCATCTAAAAGTTGTGCGCCTTAGTAGGTCCTATATTAGCTCCAGAACTAAACGTAATCAATAACGGGATCTATACATAGTCAGACTGAGAATTTCAAAAAAAATTCTCAATATTATCGATAATATAAACGATACTTATTCACAGTTCAAAATCATATAATCTCATTCACAGTTCGAAAATAAATACTTGATCCGAATTTTGAAATAAAAGAACATAACAATTTAATTTAAATGGAAGCCTTAAATAAAAAATAACGAATTTCGAAACAGTACATTTAGGCATCCGAATAATTAATAAGACAGACTTAAAAGTAACGATAATCTTAAAAAACACTAAATAGTTCGGAAAACCATTTACTTGATATTGCAAAATACGAAAGTAAAAGTGAACTAATTCTTTGAGTTTTCTTCTTTTCTTCTCTGTTCTGCAGTACTCCAAGCCAAATAGTTTCTTTCTTTCTAGTTGTTTAAATATATGTAATTCCTTTGAAAAATAGGTTACTAAGTAAAAGAGTCATTTTAAAATTAAAAGTTTGTTACAGTCTAACTGACTTATCCTAATAGGTTTTAGATATGTATAAATAATTCTTAGTTACACTTCTATTATCTAATTATATTATTTTATTATCTTTTATCTTTTTTTTAAATCGGATATTACATTCTACCCACCTTAAAAGAATTTGTTCCTCCAAATTTCAAAATCATATCTAAAGAAAAATACAAATTTGACATAATCAATAAATTCATTATCTAATTACTAAATGCAATTAATAAAAGAGTTTCACACATTATTCTCTATTTACTTTTAAAATCATTAAATTTAGTCAATACTCTTACCCACAACTAACTCCCAAAATCTGTCCCAGGAAATATATAGTTTTTTCAACCTAACATATTGTGAGGGGCCACCGCTTTGATACAACCTTTGTAACACCCCGAACCCGATATAGGCCCAAAGTGCTACACGTCGCAAGCCCATAGGCCTGCAAGGCAACAATATCAATAACGCGCAACCCAAACAAAATAACTTAACATTAATCATAACTTATAACCCAACAATAAATATACTTTAAATCAATCCAAATGAAATACTAAAAAATACCACATTCAAATAATGGAGACGCCGCTCCTCGAAACTAAGAGTTTTATCAAAATTCATCAACAAAAGAATAACATCTAAAACTAAACTCCAGCTATTCCAAGAGTATAAAATAAGTGCTCAGCTTTCAACGATGAGACCTGTAAAAATCTGTAAGGGGATGAGCAATGAAGCCCAGCAAGTGGAAATCCTCTCTATCTAGCCGAATCAAGTCCAATTTGCAAAATACTTTTTCGAAATAACTTTTTTGTTCAATAACAATAGTACAAAAACTTTTAAAACTAAAACAATTCAAAAATAATTTCAATGTATCTTATAATACACAGCCTTAGCGACTAAGGTTACAATAGCCCTGTAACACGGCCCAAAAGTTCGATAACGTTATGATACGCACCCTATTAAGGTATCTATAAAAATGCACGCTCCTCGAAGGGCATCTAAAAGTTGTGCGCCTTAGTAGGTCCTATATTAGCTCCGGAACTAAACGTAATCAATAACGGGATCTATACATAGTCAGACTGAGGATTTCAAAAACTTTTCTCAATATTATCGATAATATAAACGATACTTTTTCACAGTTCAAAATCATATAATCTCATTCACAGTTCGAAAATAAATACTTGATCCAAATTTTGAAATAAAAGAACATAACAATTTAATTTAAATGGAAGCATTAAATAAAAAATAACGAATTTTGAAACTGTACATTAAGGCATCCGAATAATTAATAAGACATACTTAAAAGTAACGATAATCTTAAAAAACACTAAATAGTTCAGAAAACCACTTACTTGATATTGTGAAACACGAAATTAAAAGTGAACTAATTCTTTGAGTTTTCTTCTTTTCTTCTCTATTCTGCAGTACACCAAGCCAAATAGTTTTTACGTTCTTTTCTTTCTTTCTAGTTGTTTAAATATATGTAATTCCTTTGAAAAATAGGTTACTAAGTAAAAGAGTCATTTTAAAATTAAAAATTTGTTACAGTCTAACTGACTTATCCTAATAGGTTTTAGATATGTATAAATAATTATTAGTTACACTTCTATTATCTAATTATATTATTTTATTATCTTTTATCTTTTTTTAAACCGGATATTACATTCTACCCACTTTAAAAAAATTTGGTCCTCCAAATTTCAAAATCACATCTAAAGAAAAATACAAATTTGACATAATCAATAAATTCATTATCTAATTACTAAATGCAATTAATAAAAGAGTTTCATACATTATTCTCTATTTAATTTTAAAATCATTAAAGTTATTCAATACTCTTACCCACAGCTAACTCCCAAAATCACTCCCCAGGAAATATGTAGATTTTTCAAATTAACACATTGTGAGGGGCCATCGCTTTGATACCACCTCTGTAACACCCCGAACCCGATATAGGCCCAAAGTGCTACACGCCGCAAGCCCATAGGCCCGCAAGGCAACAATATCAATAACGCGCAGCCCAAACAAAATAACTTAACATTAATCTTAACTTAAAACCCAACAATAAATATACTTTAAATCAATCCAAATGAAATACTAATAAATATCACATTCAAATAATGGAGACGCAGCTCCTCAAAACTAAGAGTTTTATCAAAATTCATCAACAAAAGAATAACATCTAAAACTAAACTCCAGCTATTCTAAGCGTATCAAATAAGTGCTCAGCTTTCAACGACGGGACCTGTAAAAATCTGTAAGGGGGTGAGCGTTGAAGCCCAACAAGTAGCAATCCTCTCTATCTAGCCGAATCAAGTACAATTTGCAAAATACTTTTTCGAAATAACTTTTTTGTTCAATAACAATAGTACAAAAACTTTTAAAACTAAAACAATTCAAAAATAATTTCAATGTATATCATATATCTTATAATCCACAGCCTTAGCGACTAAGGTTACAATAGCCCTGTAACACGACCCAAAAGTTCGATAACGTTATGATACGCACCCTACTAAGGTATTTATAAAAATGCACGCTCCCCGAAGGGCATCTAAAAGGTGTGCGCCTTAGTAGGTCCTATATTAGCTCTGGAACTAAACGTAATCAATAACGGGATCTATACATAGTCAGACTGAGAATTTCAAAAAAAATTCTCAATATTTTCGATAATATAAACGATACTTTTTCACAGTTCAAAATCATATAATCTCATTCACAGTTCGAAAATAAATACTTGATCCGAATTTTGAAATAAAAGAACATAACAATTTAATTTAAATGGAAGCCTTAAATAAAAAATAACGAATTTCGAAACAGTACATTTAGGCATCCGAATAATTAATAAGACAAACTTAAAAGTGACGATAATCTTAAAAAACATTAAATAGTTCGGAAAACCATTTACTTGATATTGCAAAATACGAAAGTAAAAGTGAACTAATTCGTTGAGTTTTCTTCTTTTCTTCTCTGTTCTGCAGTACTCCAAGCCAAATAGTTTCTTTCTTTCTAGTTGTTTAAATATATGTAATTCCTTTGAAAAATAGGTTACTAAGTAAAAGAGTCATTTTAAAATTAAAAGTTTGTTACAGTCTAACTGACTTATCCTAATAGGTTTTAGATAAGTATAAATAATTCTTAGTTACACTTCTATTATCTAATTATATTATTTTATTATCTTTTATCTTTTTTTTAAATTGGATATTACATTCTACCCACCTTAAAAGAATTTGGTCCTCCAAATTTCAAAATCACATCTAAAGAAAAATAAAAATTTGACATAATCAAGAAATTCATTATCTAATTTCTAAATGCAATTAATAAAAGAGTTTCATACATTATTCTCTATTTAATTTTAAAATCATTAAATTTAGTCAATACTCTTACCCACAGCTAACTCCCAAAATCTGTCCCAGGAAATATATAGTTTTTTCAACCTAACACATTGTGAGGGGCCACCGCTTTGATACAACCTTTGTAACAACCCGAACCCGATATAGGCCCAAAGTGCTACACGTCGCAAGCCTATAGGCCCGCAAGGCAACAATATCAATAACGCGCAACCCAAACAAAATAACTTAACATTAATCATAACTTATAACCCAACAATAAATATACTTTAAATCAATCCAAATGAAATACTAAAAATACCACATTCAAATAATGGAGACGCCGCTCCTCAAAACTAAGAGTTTTATCAAAATTCATCAACAAAAGAATAACATCTAAAACTAAACTCCAGCTATTCCAAGAGTATCAAATAAGTGCTCAGCTTTCAACGATGGGACCTGTAAAAATCTGTAAGGGGATGAGCAATGAAGCCCAGCAAGTGGAAATCCTCTCTATCTAGCCGAATCAAGTCCAATTTGCAAAATACTTTTTCGAAATAACTTTTTTGTTCAATAACAATAGTACAAAAACTTTTAAAACTAAAATAATTCAAAAATAATTTCAATGTATATCATATATCTTATAATCCACAGCCTTAGCGACTAAGGTTACAATAGCCCTGTAACACGACCCAAAAGTTCGATAACGTTATGATACGCACCCTACTAAGGTATTTATAAAAATGCACGCTCCCCGAAGGGCATCTAAAAGGTGTGCGCCTTAGTAGGTCCTATATTAGCTCTGGAACTAAACGTAATCAATAACGGGATCTATACATAGTCAGACTGAGAATTTCAAAAAAAATTCTCAATATTTTCGATAATATAAACGATACTTTTTCACAGTTCAAAATCATATAATCTCATTCACAGTTCGAAAATAAATACTTGATCCGAATTTTGAAATAAAAGAACATAACAATTTAATTTAAATGGAAGCCTTAAATAAAAAATAACGAATTTCGAAACAGTACATTTAGGCATCCGAATAATTAATAAGACAAACTTAAAAGTGACGATAATCTTAAAAAACATTAAATAGTTCGGAAAACCATTTACTTGATATTGCAAAATACGAAAGTAAAAGTGAACTAATTCGTTGAGTTTTCTTCTTTTCTTCTCTGTTCTGCAGTACTCCAAGCCAAATAGTTTCTTTCTTTCTAGTTGTTTAAATATATGTAATTCCTTTGAAAAATAGGTTACTAAGTAAAAGAGTCATTTTAAAATTAAAAGTTTGTTACAGTCTAACTGACTTATCCTAATAGGTTTTAGATAAGTATAAATAATTCTTAGTTACACTTCTATTATCTAATTATATTATTTTATTATCTTTTATCTTTTTTTTAAATTGGATATTACATTCTACCCACCTTAAAAGAATTTGGTCCTCCAAATTTCAAAATCACATCTAAAGAAAAATAAAAATTTGACATAATCAAGAAATTCATTATCTAATTTCTAAATGCAATTAATAAAAGAGTTTCATACATTATTCTCTATTTAATTTTAAAATCATTAAATTTAGTCAATACTCTTACCCACAGCTAACTCCCAAAATCTGTCCCAGGAAATATATAGTTTTTTCAACCTAACACATTGTGAGGGGCCACCGCTTTGATACAACCTTTGTAACAACCCGAACCCGATATAGGCCCAAAGTGCTACACGTCGCAAGCCTATAGGCCCGCAAGGCAACAATATCAATAACGCGCAACCCAAACAAAATAACTTAACATTAATCATAACTTATAACCCAACAATAAATATACTTTAAATCAATCCAAATGAAATACTAAAAAATACCACATTCAAATAATGGAGACGCCGCTCCTCAAAACTAAGAGTTTTATCAAAATTCATCAACAAAAGAATAACATCTAAAACTAAACTCCAGCTATTCCAAGAGTATCAAATAAGTGCTCAGCTTTCAACGATGGGACCTGTAAAAATCTGTAAGGGGATGAGCAATGAAGCCCAGCAAGTGGAAATCCTCTCTATCTAGCCGAATCAAGTCCAATTTGCAAAATACTTTTTCGAAATAACTTTTTTATTCAATAACAATAGTACAAAAACTTTTAAAACTAAAATAATTCAAAAATAATTTCAATGTATATCATATATCTTATAATACACAGCCTTAGCGACTAAGGTTACAATAGCCCTGTAACACGGCCCAAAAGTTCGATAACGTTATGATACGCACCCTATTAAGGTATCTATAAAAATGCACGCTCCTCGAAGGGCATCTAAAAGTTGTGCGCCTTAGTAGGTCCTATATTAGCTCCGGAACTAAACGTAATCAATAACGGGATCTATACATAGTCTGACTGAGGATTTCAAAAACTTTTCTCAATATTATCGATAATATAAACGATACTTTTTCACAGTTCAAAATCATATAATCTCATTCACAGTTCAAAAATAAATACTTGATCCAAATTTTGAAATAAAAGAACATAACAATTTAATTTAAATGGAAGCATTAAATAAAAAATAACGAATTTTGAAACTGTACATTAAGGCATCCGAATAATTAATAAGACATACTTAAAAGTAACGATAATCTTAAAAAACACTAAATAGTTCAGAAAACCACTTACTTGATATTGCGAAACACGAAATTAAAAGTGAACTAATTCTTTGAGTTTTCTTCTTTTCTTCTCTATTCTGCAGTACACCAAGCCAAATAGTTTTTACGTTCTTTTCTTTCTTTCTAGTTGTTTAAATATATGTAATTCCTTTGAAAAATAGGTTACTAAGTAAAAGAGTCATTTTAAAATTAAAAATTTGTTACAGTCTAACTGACTTATCCTAATAGGTTTTAGATATGTATAAATAATTATTAGTTACACTTCTATTATCTAATTATATTATTTTATTATCTTTTATCTTTTTTTAAACCGGATATTACATTCTACCCACTTTAAAAAAATTTGGTCCTCCAAATAGCAAAATCACATCTAAAGAAAAATACAAATTTGACATAATCAATAAATTCATTATCTAATTACTAAATGCAATTAATAAAAGAGTTTCATACATTATTCTCTATTTAATTTTAAAATCATTAAAGTTATTCAATACTCTTACCCACAGCTAACTCCCAAAATCACTCCCCAGGAAATATGTAAATTTTTCAACTTAACACATTGTGAGGGGCCATCGCTTTGATACCACCTCTGTAACACCCCGAACCCGATATAGGCCCAAAGTGCTACACGCCGCAAGCCCATAGGCCCGCAAGGCAACAATATCAATAACGCTCAGCCCAAACAAAATAACTTAACATTAATCTTAACTTAAAACCCAACAATAAATATACTTTAAATCAATCCAAATGAAATACTAATAAATACCACATTCAAATAATGGAGACGCAGCTCCTCAAAACTAAGAGTTCTATCAAAATTCATCAACAAAAGAATAACATCTAAAACTAAACTCCAGCTATTCCAAGCGTATCAAATAAGTGCTCAGCTTTCAAAAACGGGACCTGTAAAAATCTGTAAGGGGGTGAGCGATGAAGCCCAGCAAGTAGCAATCCTCTCTATCTAGCCGAATCAAGTACAATTTGCAAAATACTTTTTCGAAATAACTTTTTTGTTCAATAACAATATTACAAAAAACTTTTAAAACTAAAACAATTCAAAAATAATTTCAATGTATATCATATATCTTATAATCCACAGCCTTAGCGACTAAGGTTACAATTGCCCTGTAACACGGCCCAAAAGCTCGATAACGTTATGATACGCACCCTACTAAGGTATCTATAAAAATGCACGCTCCCCGAAGGGCATCTAAAAGGTGTGCGCCTTAGTAGGTCCTATATTAGCTCCGGAACTAAACGTAATCAATAACGGGATCTATACATAGTCAGACTGAGGATTTCAAAACCTTTTCTCAATATTATCGATAATATAAACGATACTTTTTCACAGTTCAAAATCATATAATCTCATTCACAGTTCGAAAATAAATACTTGATCCGAATTTTGAAATAAAAGAACATAACAATTTAATTTAAATGGAAGCCTTAAATAAAAAATAACGAATTTTGAAACTGTACATTAAGGCATCCGAATAATTAATAAGACATACTTAAAAGTAACGATAATCTTAAAAAACACTAAATAGTTCGGAAAACAACTTACCTGATATTGTGAAACACGAAATTAAAAGTGAACTAATTCTTTGAGTTTTCTTCTTTTCTTCTTTGTTCTGCAGTACTCCAAGCCAAATAGTTTTTACGTTCTTTTCTTTCTTTCTAGTTGTTTAAATATATGTAATTCCTTTGAAAAATAGGTTATTAAGTAAAAGAGTCATTTAATAATTAAAAGTTTGTTACAGTCTAACTGACTTATCCTAATAGGTTTTAGATATATATAAATAATTATTAGTTACACTTCTATTATCTAATTATATTATTTTATTATCTTTTATCTTTTTTTTAAACCGAATATTACATTGTACCCACCTTAAAAGAATTTGGTCCTCCAAATTTCAAAATCACATCTAAAGAAAAATACAAATTTGACATAATCAAGAAATTCATTATCTAATTACAAAATGCAATTAATAAAAGAGTTTCATACATTATTCTCTATTTAATTTTAAAATCATTAAATTTATTCAATACTCTTACCCACAGCTAACTCCCAAAATCTCTCCCCAGGAAATATGTAGATTTTTCAACCTAACACATTGCGAGGGGCCACCGCTTTGTTACCACCTCTGTAACACCCAGAACCCGATATAGGCCCAAAGTGCTACATACCGCAAACCCATAGGCCCGCAAGGAAACAATATCAATAACGCGCAGCCCAAACAAAATAACTTAACATTAATCTTAACTTAAAACCAAACAATAAATATACTTTAAATCAATCCAAATGAAATTCTAATAAATACCACATTCAAATAATGGAGACGCAGCTCCTCGAAACTAAGAGTTTTATCAAAATTCATCAATAAAAGAATAACATCTAAAACTAAACTCCAGCTATTCCAAGCGTATCAAATAAGTGCTCAGCTTTCAACGACGGGACCTGTAAAAATCTGTAAGGGTGTGAGCGATGAAGTCCAGCAAGTGGAAATCCTTTCTATCTAGCCGAATCAAGTACAATTTGCAAAATACTTTTTCGAAATAAATTTTTTGTTCAATAACAATAGTACAAACACTTTTAATACTAAAACAATTCAAAAATAATTTCAATGTATATCATATATCTTATAATCCACAGCCTTAGCGACTAAGGTTACAATAGCCCTGTAACACGGCCCAAAAGTTTGATAATGTTATGATACGCACCCTACTAAGGTATCTATAAAAATGCATGCTCCCCGAAGGGCATCTAAAAGGTGTGCGCCTTAGTAGGTCCTATATTAGCTCCGGAACTAAACGTAATCAATAACGGGATCTATATATAGGTAGACTGAGAATTTCAATAACTTTTCTCAATATTATCGATAATATAAACGATACCTTTTCACAGTTCAAAATCATATAATCTCATTCACAGTTCGAAAATAAATACTTGATCCGAATTTTGAAATAAAAGAACATAACAATTTAATTTAAATGGAAGTCTTAAATAAAAAATAACGAATTTTGAAACTGTACATTTAGGCATCCGAATAATTAATTAGACATACTTAAAAGTAACGATAATCTTAAAAAACACTAAATAGTTCGAAAAACCACTTACTTGATATTGCGAAACACGAAATTAAAAGTGAACTAATTCTTTGAGTTTTTTTCTTTTCTTCTCTGTTCTGCAGTACTCCAAGCCAAATAGGTTTTACGTTCTTTTCTTTCTTTCTAGTTGTTTAAATATATGTAATTCCTTTGAAAAATAGGTTATTAAGTAAAAGAGTCATTTTAAAATTAAAAGTTTGTTACAGTCTAACTAACTTATCCTAATAGGTTTTAGATATGTATAAATAATTATTAGTTACACTTCTATTATCTAATTATATTATTTTATTATCTTTTATCTTTTTTTTAAACCGGATATTACACTGGATGAAGCGCAAATATCAAGGATATTCTACTAATTTCATGGAGTATAGAAGCAATACTTATCAACATAAGTGTAGAATTAGAAATATGAAACGAAATAATATTACTTACATACTATAGTGTATGGAAGAAAATATTATTTCTTATGAATATTGAACAAGAATAATATTACTTACGAATACGAAAGAAATAATACCCCTTACCTTAGTAGGAGATTGGATACTACAATAGTGTAGTAACCGAATACTCTTCTTCTTTCTCTCTTATTCTCTCTATACTTTCTCTCTCTATAGCTTGAATGAATTGTTAAAAAATAATGAAGAAATTAGCTTCTATTTACAGGCTTCGTAGAGTAAGGGTAAAATAGTCTCTTTTTTTTTTGCTAAATTTAAACTGTATATAAAAAAAGAAAGTGCAAAAGATTGGAGAACCCCAATCAGAATATAGCATAGACATCATAGGACATGCCCTATGAAGTCATGACTATATAAAATTGCAATCCCATAGCCAAACAAAACTAAAACTGTCATTACAGACTATTACATTGAGTGGACAACCCAAACCATTCATTTCAGAGAACCTAGCTAAATGGTTACACGGAAAGAGACCACTAGCTAAAGGAAAGTAGCAACTAGCCAAGACAAACCAGTCGCCCATACAGCCGGTGTGAGACCCAAGAAGTGCAGTAGCCTCAAAAGCCCAACACAGCTCCTATCCTCATGAAGAGCAGTGCAGCACCTCGCCCAAAATCAGCCTCGTCCAAGCCGAACCCCTAGGTAGCAAAACTGCCACCTGGATAGAAGCACCTCACCCGAGAACAGAACAACGGCAGCAGACAGCAAAACTGAACTCCGATGCAGCAAAACTGCCACCTGGATAGAGACTCTGCATATGCAGTGTAAGGCTTATGCATAGAGACCCTGCATATGCAATGTAAAGCTTATGCATCGATCATATTACATCATCGCTTACTTCATCATCCAATGACATCATCGCTTACCTCATCTTTCGATGACATCATCGCTTACATCATAGGAATTCAAATTCAATTTGTTCTCTTCCACCTCATTTTACTTTTATATCATGAATTTACTATAATAATGTTACAATTCAAATTATAAAAAAATGTATTATTATATAATCACATCATACTACTATAATGTAATATTATAATAATATATTTGAATGAATTTTATTGGAAAAGATAAAATACTAACTTTCAACAAATGTCACATGCTAAAATTCCTCAGTTTAAATTCATTTTGAATAAATATTTTCTTATCATATATATCAACAATTAATTATTCACAAATAATATTACAAAATTATAATATTGTCAACCAGCTCGTTCCCAGGAAAGAGGGGGCTTTCCAATAAGGATTTCTCCCTATTGGCGCACAATTAGGTGACCAAACCACTTTCCTCGATAGAACTTTCTAGACATTGTCAATAATGCAAATAATCATATTATTCAAATAATATGAATTATTGATTTGATAATTTGAAATACTGTGCAATGACAATTATTGAATCAGTAATATAAAATATAAACGTAGCAATTATTGAATTAATAAAATAAAATATTGAACAGTAATCACTGTAACAATTATTGAGTAGTGACTTCTTATATAAGCATCAATAATCCAAGATACTGTACAATATCGCGTGCTCCTATGCAACCACACATATTACTGTACTTTAACCACCGGGTATTTTAACAGTTAACGGTAAAACTTTCGCCATTATTTTTATAAAAAGATATTTTTGTCGTTTTCTAACTCCGACAATAATTCTATTGTGGGGTCCACCAATGATCGTGCCGTCGTACGGATATTCCCCGACCAATCAAATATTTTATAACCACTTGCTTACTTTATAAATTTTGTAAATATTACCCACAATTATAACATTATATCAAACTTCACACCATAATATTCAAAAATATATTTTGAGAAAATTAATATTTATTCATAAAAGTTAGGGCCCTACAACCTCTCCTTTTTATGAAATTTCATCCTTGAAATTAGGGTACGTACTTGGTATGTCGAAGAGGTGAGGATATCTTGACTTCATTTCAGATTCTAACTCCCAGGTCATTTCCTCAACATCATTGTTTCTCCACAAAACTTTAACTTGAGGTATAACCTTGTAGCGTAGAATTTGTTCCTTCTTATCCAAGATTTTAACAAGTACCTCTTCATACGTTAAATCTTCCTCTATTTCGTTTGGTTCTAACTCAATAATGTGGTTCGGGTCTTCCACATATTTATGTAACATGGATATGTGAAAAATATTATGAACACGAGACATACTTGGCGGTAAGGCGAGTCTATAAGCCACAGTTCCTATTGATCGAGGATTTCAAATGGGCCAATGAATCGATGATTGAGCTTTTCTCTCTTTCCAAATCTTGTAACTCCTTTCCAAAGAGCAACACGTAACAATAAATATTCTCCAACATTGAATTCCACGTCCTTTCGATGAAGATCAGCATAACTCTTTTGTCGATCTTGTGAGGCCTTTATACGTTGCCAGATCATTTGAATCTCTTCCGTAGTCATACGTACCAATTCTGGTTCCAACAACGTTGCTTCACCCACCTCATACCAGTATACTGGAGAACGACACTTTCTTCCATACAAAGCCTCGAACGGAGCCATTCCGATACTTGCTTAATAACTGTTGTTGTAGGAGAATTCCACCAATGACAAGAACTTGTCCCAACTTCCTTTGAAGTCAAGGACACAGAGTCTTAATAGATCTTCCAGAGCTTGAATAGTCCTCTCCGACTGTCCGTCCGTCTGAGGATGATATGCCGAACTAAATCATAAATCTGTGCCCATAGCATTTTGCAAACTGACCCAAAATCGTGAAGTGAATCTCGGGTCTCGATCAAAAACTATGGATACTGGCATACCATGTAGTCTTACAATCTCATTTATGTACATACGTGTAAGACGTTCAAGTGTATAAGTTTCTCGAATAGGTAAGAAATGAGCAGACTTGGTCAATCTATCGACAATGACCCAAATTGCATCTATGCCTTGAGAAACCGTGGGAAGACCAGTAACAAAATACATGGTAATGTCCTCCCACTTCCATTCTGGAATTTCAAGTGGTTGCAATGGACCTTTTGGCACTTGATGCTCTGCCTTGAGTCGTTGACAAGTTAGACACCTTGAGATAAACTCCGCGATCTCTCTTTTCATATTGCTCCACCAAAATGTATATCGAAGATCATGATACATTTTGGTACCTCCAAGATGGATTTCAAATGCTGTGTTGTGCGCCTCCATCATGATTTTATACTTTAAATCAGAGTCGTTAGGAACACAAAGTCTGGAGTTGAATCTAAGTATTCCTTCTTCATCGATTCTTACTTCCGGGATAACACCTTCTTGAACTTTCTTCTTCATACGCATCAGCTCCAGGTCTGTAGCTTGAGCGACTTTAACTTTATCGATTAAAGTCAGTTCTACTCATATATTTGCCATCATCACGTGGGTCCCTGGAGTCTTTATCTCTATCTCCATCCTTTGCAAGTCATATAAAATGGGCATTTGTGTTGACAATATCGCACTCGTACCCGCATATGATCTTCTACTCAATGCGTCAGCTACCACGTTCGTTTTTCCAAGATGGTATTGAATAATATGATCATAATCTTTCAACATTTCAAGCCAACGTCGTTACCGCATGTTGAGTTCCTTTTGAGTGAAGAAATATTTGAGACTTTTATGATCCGTAAAGATCTCTACCTTCTCCCCATACAGGTAATGCCTCCATATTTTAAGTACGAAAATGACAGCTGTCAACTCTAGATCATGAGTAGGATAATTCCTCTCATATTCTTTGAGTTGTCGCGAGGCATAGGCTATGACTTTACCATGCTGTATGAGAACACATCCTAAACCTTTGCCTGAAGCATCACTGTAGATGACATATCCCTCTGTACCAGATGGTATTGTCAGAACAGGTGCTGAAATGAGTCTCCTCTTGAGTTCTTGAAAACTCTTCTCACATTCCTCGCTCCAACCGAATTTTGTATCTTTCCGAGTCAGCTGAGTTAATGGTGTAGCAATTCGAGAAAATCCTTCTATAAATCTCCGATAATAACCAGCTAAGACGAGAAAGCTACGTACTTCGGTCACTGATTTAGGTTTCTCCCAGCTTTGAATTGCTTCAATCTTCGCTAAGTCAACAGATATTCCGTGATTTGATATCACATGCCTAAGGAATACAACTTCCTCAATCCAGAACTCACATTTCTTCAACTTGGCATATAGCTTGTTTTCACGAAGCTTTTGGAGTATCAGCCTCAAGTGTTGCTCACGATCTTCACGGCTTTTGGAGTAAATGAGGATGTCATCAATAAAGACGACCACAAAGTGATCTAAATATTCTTTGAATACTCGGTTCATCATATTCATGAAGGCAGCAGGAGCATTAGCCAATCCAAAAGATATGACTAGGAATTAGTATTGCCTGTACCGAGTTCTCAAAGCAGTCTTTGGAATGTCATCAGTTTTAACCTTTAATTGATGATATTCGGAATGAAGATCGATCTTTGAAAAGAATTTGACGTCTTGCAACTGGTCAAACAGATCATCAATATGAGGTAACGGGTACCTATTTTTGATGGTGACCTGATTCAACTCTCGATAATCAATACAAAGTTGCGTACTTCTATCTTTCTTCTTCACGAATAGAACAGGAGCACCCCATGGAGACGTACTAGGACGAATGAAACTGATGTCTAATAATTCCTGTTGTTGGGTTTTTAACTCTTGAAGTTCAATAGGAGCCATTCGATATGGGGCTTTGGAAATGGGTTTTGTACCGGCTTCAAGGTTGATACAAAATTTAATTTCTTTCTCTGGGGGTAGGCCAGGAAGTTCTTCATGGAATACGTCAGGAAATTTATTAACAATAGAAATATCATTCAAATCTGACGTATTTTTTTTAAATCCATGACATGGGCTAAGAAAGCTTGACATCCGTTTTTCAATAA
Source organism: Panax japonicus (assembly GCA_020205505.1). Classification (NCBI taxonomy): domain Eukaryota; kingdom Viridiplantae; phylum Streptophyta; class Magnoliopsida; order Apiales; family Araliaceae; genus Panax; species Panax japonicus. Next base: position 746,062 of record JAINUV010001490.1, read on the forward strand.
ACGAATAGCTTTATGGCTTGATATGACAGTGATTGACTTTAGTGGTTTGGTTGCTTGAATTCGTATAATAGGTTGGTTAGGAATATGAAAGCTAACAACCTTGCGAAAATAATCGATTTTAGCATGATGAGTAGTTAACCAATCAATCCCTAAAATCACATCAAATGTAAGTATTTTAAAAGAGATAAGATCGACAGGTAACGTGCGGTTACCGATTTAAATCAAACAAGACTTATAAACTGTGGATGTAATGAAGGTTTCTCCCAACGGAGTTTTAACAGATAATTCAAAGTCTAATTTCTCCGGAGTTAAATTTAAACGTTGAGCGCAAGTAGGAGAAATAAAAGAATCGGTAGAACCGGTATAAAATAAGGTATAAACTTCGCTAGAGTTTATGATTAGCTTACCTGTGATCACCTCATTCGAATTCCTCGCTTTTTGGGAGGTTACGACATACGCTCTCCCTTGAACTACCGATTTTGTCTTGTCTGGGACGGTCTTTGATGCCTCCATCCCAACTGGACTTGACTTTGGTACACGACAAAATTGGGCTAGGTGACCTTCTCTTCCACAATTGTAACATACTTTGTGTTGCTGCGTACAGTTTGGACTGATGTGTTCCTCCCCTCTGCATTTGTAACATACGACCGGCAGTCATTCTCCTTCCTTAACAACAGGTGCTGGTGCTGACGTCTTTCCATCATTATTGAATTTCCTCTTTTTGAAATTTCCACTTCTATTATCTTGGCCATGATTACCATCGAAGTGGTTACCATTTCTGGCATGTTGATTCCCTCCTCGTTTGTTATCCCCGCTTCGATGACTGTTACCGCTCTCCAATAATTGAGCCCTATTTACAACATCTGGATACAAACATAGTTTGTGAGAAATTAGGTATTGCAGTATCTCAGGTTTCAAACCTCTTAGAAACATCCGCGTCATTCTCTCCTCATTATCAACTAAGTGGGACACAAACCGGGACAACTTGGCAAACTTATCTTCGTACTGTGACACGGTCATATTGTTTTGCTCTAGATTGATAAACTCTACCTTTTTCATGTGATGAATACTTTCGGGAAAGTACTTGTCGTTGAACGGTTCTTGGAACTTCTCCCAAGACATCTTCAGTGCGGCAGGTTGAGTACTCTTTACAGATTCCCACCAGTAATCTGCCTTTCCTCGCAACATGAATGTGGCAAAGGGAACCTTTTCCTCCTCGAAGCATCCCAAGACATCAAATATCTTGGTAATCTACTTTATCCATGCCACCGCCTTAAGTGGTTTTGGCTCTCCCACAAACTCCGGTGGTCCCTGTTGGGTAAAATCTAGTTACGCACAACACGCAAGTATACGTGGTCAACAAGTAATAAAGTGATAAGTTGAGTATCGTTCCCATAGAGAATTATTTAATAAAAATCACCAAGTACTAACCCGTAACCAACTCAATCTTATTTAAACGAATGAATTTAATATTATAAATTAAAATATTTACTAAACTAATTCTAATTACCACTAATTAAAAATCAGATTATGGAGATTTAAGATCACAACTTCACTTATTGCTTCATTTAGGTTAACAAACTTCTCATCAATTATTCTCTATCCCGAATTTTTAATCAAGAACACGAAAGTAGTATTAACCACCTCTCGATGCACTAATACCGTATTAACGTCAATCCACAATTAAGATAGAAATTCGTTAAACACCTTAATCAACTAACCCACTATATCTCTATGTAAATTACAATTGAAGAAGGTTTAAGAGCAAGTTCTCTATAAGATTACATGCGATGTCAAGCATATCTCTACCTTAACACACATCAAGTTTAAGCTATTAACAAAATCCTGAACACATGCTATCATGATTAGATCTAAATCTATACTTAATCTCTCGAGTTCATATAGATTATCACGGTAATTGATGGCCAAACAATTAAACAATTAAGTCCAAATCACAATAGACAATCCTCATAATAGAAAATACTAATTGATAATGAAGCATATTAAAATAAACTACACGATAAGATCCATTGTAATCTCAAACAAAGAATTAGTTCATTATTATTGAATTAAAACTAAGAATTCACAATTGAATACACATTAAAAGATAAAGATAGAAGAAGATAAGAAGATAGAATCTATTGTCAGTAGACTTGACACTCCCTTCTTGCTCCTCCTTTGAATCTTCAATGGTCTCCAAGTTGCTTCAATCTCCAAATCTAATTAGAACTAGTGTTTTTATCTAATTTTCTCTAATCTAATTTAATAGAATGCTCTCTAATCCCCTAATAATCTCTATAACCCTTTTAATCTATGTTATTCCCCTCCTTTTATAAGCCTTTGTACTTGTCTTTTAGTCCTCTTGGAAGTCCTTGAATCAAACAACTCGAAACAATCCTTTTTGGACTCAAATTCGGACAAAATCCGCTCATTTTTGCGTATACCCAGCCCCGGCTGGGTATTTCCTTTGGTAAAAGCCAGCCCCAGCTGGATAGCAATCTGCTAAAGCTCCCAGGTACCCAGCCCCGGCTGGGTCCTAAGCACAAAAACGCCCAGCCCCGGCTGGGTACCAATCTGCCAATACACTTTTCTGCTGGAACCTCCTCTGCTAAAACTGCCATAACTTCTAAAACGGGAGGAGTTACGAGTCCCGTGACCTATCAAATCGAAGATATCGACGAGATCTACAACTTTCATTCTTTGAGCTTTGAGAAATAACGAACGCATGATGGTCAAAATTGGACTGGAAGTGACTGATATGAAAATCACCACCCAAAACGGTGAAGTTCAACGTCCGTCGGTAGAAATGTCATAACTCTTTCATCCGAACTCCGATTTGAATGATTCAAGATGTTCCGGAAAGCTAAGAAAATGCTCTACAATATGGTCTAAGCTCCAAGCCAAGAATATGAATTGAACATAAAAGCATAAACGATATCCGGCTTGCTTTTGTTTGCATTTTTCGTGCTTTTCCTTACCAATAATCGCTCACATCGCTTCCAAACGTATAACCTACAAAACGAACACAAAACGCATGAAAAGTAACTAAGACACATGAATAAAAGCAACTAATTCAAGTAAAAGATACCGGATAAGTAGGTACAAAACCTACTTATCAAATACCCCCAAACTTAAACCTTTGCTTGTCCTCAAGCAACACAACATAATGCAATGCAATGCAATGGAATGCAACTAATCTATATACCTACAATCCAGCAATATTGATAGAATCAAATCTATTCACTCGGCCTTAGAGCAATTAAGCAAACAAGATAATACTTCATATCAAAACCAATCAATAATTTCCTAGTTAATCATCAAGTCTTAAAACTGTTATCACTGATATAGTGCGTGTGTGCTCAACAAACATGCTAATTGATATGAAATTAAATTTAACACATAATAGGTCTCTTTAAAGGCATCATACAGTGAAAACTCACAAAATTCACGAATAAGCTAGATCCAACTAAAGTCAAACATCCACCAAGTTCAAGAGTCCAATCCGGGATACTTATGCTTTACTTTTCATTACGGGGGCTTTTTGCTCTTTTCCCGTTTTATTATTATTATTATTATTTTTTTTATTTTTTAACCATGACTGTGCAATGTCTCATTCCATTAGGGTAATAGTGCTACCCCTTAGCGAGCTTTCGACCAACGACTCCCAGACCATATAAGACCTTAGGGCGCTAGGTTTTAAGATACCCCTTCGGGCGTACTTGCTCAAGTAACAAAGGCCCCGAAACAAAACTAGCCACGATATTTTTTTTTTTTTTTTTGAAGCTTATATATCCCAAATTTTTTTCCCAAACTTAAGTTTTTGTCTAAATTCAGTCATCTCCGCCTATTCGTGTCTTTCATTCATCCAAACTAGTATTATTCTTAAGAAGTCCATTATGTATCAATTTAAACTTAATCAACCAACAAATTGTTTTTAGTGTGCTATCCTTATTATACCAGTTTCCAACAGAAAAAGACTCAATTCATAACAAGAAATCACATCAAAAGCTCTAATACTTAGTATTATACTTGTTTACTCAATTCCATTCTCATCATTGGCCAAAATAAACTGAACTATCTAACAACTGGACTCATGCAAGATGAATATAGTAACTAACTATTATTTTTGAATTTTTTAATATTTTTTGATTTTTTTTTGATTTTTTTTATAATGAACCTAAACTATATTAACAACATATGCAAAAATAACATAACATAAACTAAACATGCGATAATGAACCTAAACAAAACTCCCCCAAACTTAGCAATTACAATGTCCTCATTGTAAGAATATAGCGGTAAGTAGAAGAGAACTTCCCAGTAATCAGCTACGCGTGAAGTGATGGTGGCGATGGCGGCAACGATCTTTTTCTTATCCATTGAACCTCCAATACCTGCAATGAAGAGAGACAACATGGATTAGATTATAAGAGAGCTTAATAAGTAAATTAATTCCTATCTACTAAATAAACTAGTAAAACATATAAATATAAAAATTCCTGGGTTGCCTCCCAGTCAGCACTTGATTTATAGTCTTTCAGCCTGACTTTGTCTGGTCAATGCTATCCAATTCCTCTTCGAAAGTTGAGAAACCCTCCATCCATCGGAAATAATATAGCTTTTGGTAGGTTCCCATTTGTGATAGCCATCGAGTTAAAGTCACCTAGCATGGTCTGATTTGGTAAGGTCTCAATCAAGAACGTCCCACAGCTATGTGTTTTCTTCATTGTGTATGTGATCACTTTGGGGCATGGAAGCTTGTCACCCACAATGTGCTCTTCGTCTATCTTCTCTTTCTCGTCCCACCATGGATTCAAAATTGTACTCACTCTTATGTCAATAAGATTTTCGCTGACGACATGACTACCAAGCGGACACGGTTTTGCAAATCTAACCAGATCGTTGAACTTTGGTGGAGACCCATTTAGATCTTTGTGGACCTCTATTTCATTATCCCCAATTGTCCCCACACTTCCTATACCTTGTGGCTCATCCAGTTGCAGATTTGGTTCGGGTTCTCCGTCAATTTCATCATCCATGCCATAAAACCAAGTGTTTGGAGGAAGGTTGCTTACGGCTTTGGTCATTTGCTCTATCTGATCCGCAAGATTTTGAATTGACCTCGCTTGATTACTCATTCTCTCCTCATTTGATGCTATGAACTTGGACACCAATTCCTCCAACCTTGAACTTTCTGTTTCAGTCTCGGAAGCCATGTATTGAGGACCATTGGTTGAGGTAGTGAGGAGTTGTTCCATTCGATTATTAAAATTTAGGGTTGATAACTCCTGACTCATTATCATCTCTTCTTTTTCTGCTATAATCCTTAACATGAATTCCTTGAAATCTGAATTGTCTTCTTGTTGCATTGGAGGTGGATTTGAGAAATTTGATGGATATGTTGGATTTGGAGCAGAGTATTGGTCTTGATAGTTGTAGCTCCCTGAAGAATCCGGGTGATACCCCCAAACTTAATGGTAATTATCATATGCATACTGGTTGAGGTATATACCACCTTGTATTCCCCGCCCAAAACTAACTGTGCATTGATGACTCGGATGGTTGCCAGCACAATAGTCACACATAACTGCCATCCTTCGACTCTGTTGGGCTGCGATAACATCCAACTTCCTCGAAAGTTCTTCAATTTGTGCTGACATTGCGGAAAGTGTCGCGAGTCTGTCAATCTCCTTTTCTTTTGGATGAGTCATGTTCGTGTATGGCCATTGATACGCAAAGTCATCCATGGTACCTGAAAAGAGAGAAATATAGGAAGAGAATTAAAAATAAAAATAAAAATGTTTAAATTAAGACTAATTTGATTGAAGTTAATATTGGTAAAAAAATATTAAACTAAATCCCCAGCAACGGCGCCAAAAACTTGTTGGGTAAAATCTAGTTACGCACAACACGCAAGTATACGTGGTCAACGAGTAATAAAGTGATAAGTTGAGTATCGTTCCCACAGAGAATTATTTAATAAAAATCACCAAGTACTAACCCGTAACTAACTCAATCTTATTTAAACGAATGAATTTAATATTATAAATTAAAATATTTACTAAACTAATTCTAATTACCACTAATTAAAAATCAGATTATGGAGATTTAAGATCACAACTTCACTTATTGCTTCATTTAGGTTAACAAACTTCTCATCAATTATTCTCTATCCCGAATTGTTAATCAAGAACACGAAAGTAGTATTAACCACCTCTCGATGCACTAATACCGTATTAACGTCAATCCACAATTAAGATAGAAATTCGTTAAACACCTTAATCAACTAACCCACTATATCTCTATGTAAATTACAATTGAAGAAGGTTTAAGAACAAGTTCTCTATAAGATTACATGCGATGTCAAGCATATCTCTACCTTAACACACATCAAGTTTAAGCTATTAACAAAATCCTGAACACATGCTATCATGATTAGATCTAAATCTATACTTAATCTCTCGAGTTCATATAGATTATCACGGTAATTGATGGCCAAACAATTAAACAATTAAGTCCAAATCACAATAGACAATCCTCATAATAGAAAATACTAATTGATAACGAAGCATATTAAAATAAACTACACGATAAGATCCATTGTAATCTCAAACAAAGAATTAGTTCATTATTATTGAATTAAAACTAAGAATCCACAATTGAATACACATTAAAAGATAAAGATAGAAGAAGATAAGAAGATAGAATCTATTGTTAGTAGACTTGACACTCCCTTCTTGCTCCTCCTTTGAATCTTCAATGGTCTCCAAGTTGCTTCAATCTCCAAATCTAATTAGAACTAGTGTTTTTCTCTAATTTTCTCTAATCTAATTTAATAGAATGCTCTCTAATCCCCTAATAATCTCTATATCCCTTTTAATCTATGTTATTCCCCTCCTTTTATAAGCCTTTGTACTTGTCTTTTAGTCCTCTTGGAAGTCCTTGAATCAAACAACTCGAAACAATCCTTTTCGGACTCAAATTCGGACAAAATCCGCTCATTTTTGCGTATACCCAGCCCCGGCTGGGTATTTCCCTTGGTAAAAGCCAGCCCCAGCTGGATAGCAATCTGCTAAAGCTCCCAGGTACCCAGCCCCGGCTGGGTCCTAAGCACAAAAATGCCCAGCCCCGGCTGGGTACCAATCTGCCAATACACTGGAACCTCCTCTGCTAAAACTGCCATAACGTCTAAACCGGGAGGAGTTACGAGTCCCGCGACCTATCAAATCGAAGATATCGACGAGATATACAACTTTCATTCTTTGAGATTTGAGAAATAACGAACGCATAATGGTCAAAATTGGACTGGAAGTGACTGATATGAAAATCACCACCCAAAACGGTGAAGTTCAACGTCCGTCGGTAGAAATGTCATAACTCTTTCATCCGAACTCCGATTTGAATGATTCAAGATGTTCCGGAAAGCTAAGAAAACGCTCTACAATATGGTCCAAGCTCCAAGCCAAGAATATGAATTGAACATAAAAGAATAAACGATATTCGGCTTGCTTTTGTTTGCATTTTTCGTGCTTTTCCTTACCAATAATCGCTCACATCGCTTCCAAACGTATAACCTACAAAACGAACACAAAACGCATGAAACGTAACTAAGACACATGAATAAAAGCAACTAATTCAAGTAAAAGATACCGGATAAGTAGGTACAAAACCTACTTATCAGTCCCAGCTCCTTGAACTGCTTAGCGGTGACCACCCGAAAGTTGCCAGTGTTTCCACCTGCATTTTGAATAGGTGTTTCTCTTGCCTGATGTTGCACGAATTGCAGAAAGCTCATAAACATTTTGTCATTCACCAATTGGTCAGTGTTGTTGTTCACCTGAGGATTATTGCCATCCTGATGCACATTATCCTGGGTATTGATCTGTGGTGACTCAATGGTCTCTTGTGTTCCATTGCTAATCTCAACTTTCTCGGAAGTCATTTTCAAACACTGACACAAAACAAGGGTTAATTGACATGCCACATATTATCCCTATATTATGACCGACCAATTAAATAACAATTAAACTTAGGTAGGTCATACTAGCGAATGAATTACCCGTCTCTCCCCTCCTAGTTCTAGTCTCACATCTCAGCCAGGGATCATATCCCTAAGCTTTGATACCAACTGTGATGCCCCCAAAATAGGTATACATCACCCATTTTGAGTCGCCAAATACATGGTACAGAATTTAAATACAATCTTCTTTGATACAATATGACAAAACGTAGCTGAGGGTTTCAACATAGAAAATGTCTCGTAGAGAGTATACAAACTAAAATAAAGTCCTCATTTTAATTATTATCACACTATTTCACATAATAGTGAGGACTACTATAGCCACCTATCTGGATCGTCACTCCGTTCCCCGACTAGTCCCAACTATATTCTTATTTCCTGAAGAGAACAATGAAAGCAAAGGGTGAGCTCAACTAGCCCAGTAAGAAATATTATGACTAAGATAATGCAGAATAAATTATTGTTAGCCTTCAACAGTGTTAAACTGATAAAATAAACATCAAGTTTAACTACAACGGAACAAGCAATCCATTAGAAGAGTCAAGTAGAGCATGATATCTGCTATCTTCTATGATTTAAAAAGTTTATCAACAATTTTATGGCTGAGACTCAGCTTAATAAATAATCCACATCATCGAATCATCCCTGCACTACGGCCAATGATATTCATTAGTATCACCAATGGTCATGATCATACCAACAACTGTCCATCAATGCACTACGGGCCAATGATGACTTTTACCACATCATTTGAAACATTACGGGTCATGATTATACCGAATAATCTCTGATCATAATCATACCAATCAACAGACCATCTATTCACTACGGCCAAAGATGACTTTCATCACAATATAAGCATGAGGATGATGACAATGATATAAGAATTCAATTTAAAAGAGAGCAATGATAAATTTTAAATATTTATAATTCAATTTATCCAGAATTCAATAATGTCCAAATTGTCAACATGATACTGCTTTGTGGAGTAAAATTCAAGAATAATATCGTATCAAAAATAATTTGGACAGAAAAGAAATTAATTTTTGTCATGAATAGTACCCCGGGTGATTGTACCCTGTAAATAGTACTTCGGGAATAGAAACCCATGAATAGTATCCCAACATGAAAAGATTAAAAATTATCAAGAATGCTCATAATAATATTCCCATAAAAAGATACTGGACGAAGCGCAAATATCAAGGATATTCTACTAATTTCATGGAGTATAAAAGCAATACTTATCAACATAAGTATAGAATTAGAAATATGAAATGAAATAATATTACTTACATACTACAGAGTATGCAAGAAAATATTATTTCTTACGAATATTGAAGAAGAATAATATCAATTACGAATACGAAAAAAATAATACCCCTTACCTTAGTAGGAGATTGAATACTGAAATAGTGTAGTAACAAAATACTCTTCCTATTTCTCTCTTATTCCCTCTATACTTTCTCTCTCTATAGCTTGAATGAATTGGTAAAAAATAATAAAGAAATGAGCTTCTATTTATAGGCTTGGCAGAGTAAGGGTAAAATAGTCTTTTCGCCATGATTTATGACATCATCGCTGACATCATCGATCATATTACATCATTTCTTATCTCATCATCTGATGACATCATCGCTTACCTCATCGTCTGATGACATCATCGCTTACATCATAGGAATTCAAATTCAATTTGTTCTCTTCCACCTCCTTTTACTTTTATTCCATGAATTTACTATAATAATGTTACCTTTCAAATTATAAAAAACGTACTATTATATAATCACATCATACTACTATAATGTAATATTATAATAATATATTTGAATGAATTATTTTATCGTAAAAGATAAAATACCAACTTTCAACAAATGTCACATTGCTAAAAATTCCTCAGTTTAAATCCATTTTGAATAAATATTTTCTTATAATATATATCAACAATTAATTATTCACAAATAATATTACAAAATTATAATATTGACAACTAGGTCGTTCCCAGGAAATAGGGGGCTTTCCGATAAGGATTTCTCCCTATTGGCGCGCAATTATGTGACCAAATCCCTTTTCTTGACAGAACTTTCTAGACATTGTCAATAATGAAAATAATAATATTATTCAAATAATATGAATTATTGATTTAATAATTTGAAATACTGTGCAATGATAATTATTGAATCAGTAATATAAAATATCAACGCAACAATTATTGAATCAATAAAATAAAATATTGAACAGTAATTACTGTAACAATTATTGAGTAGTGACTTCTTATGTAAGCATTAATAATCCAAGATACTGTACAATACTATGTGCTACTATGAAACCACGCGTATTACTGTACTTTTTCCACCAAGTATTTCAACAGTTAACGGTAAAACTTTCGCCGCTATTTTTATAAAAAGATATTTTGTCGTTTTCTAACTCCGACAATAATTCTATTGTGGGGTCCACCAATGATCGTGTCATCGTACGGATATTCCCCGACAAAAAGAATATTCCCCGACCAATCGAATATTTTATAACCACTTGCTTACTTTACAAAATTTGTAAATATTACCCACAATTATAACATTATATCAAACTCCACACCATAATATTCAAAAATATATTTCGAGAAAATTAATATTTTTTCATAAAAGTTGGGGTCTTACAGTTGTAATATATTTAATCAAACATAGGGAAGAAGGGATCAAATATTAGACAAAATTTGAGGAAAACTCATAAAGAACAAACCCTAGATTTCTTTCGTGACAAACAAAAATTAGCGAGCATCATCTTCTGTTGGTCGGAGCTTTGTAGGAATCTTCCATTCCGTAGCAAACTTGTTCGTAGCGAGTGAGAGATGGTTGGGTTAGAGAGAGAAGTCAATGGTTCATCTGAGACATCATATTATTGCCTATAACCCGTGTGTTTCCCCCTTCTGTTTTCGCGTGTTTTTTCGCCCAATTCGTTAATAGTCTGTTCCTTTGGTTCACTTATGAAAGAAATCCAATATATATATATATATATATATATATATATTAAAACAAGTAAAAACTTCAGATATGATAGGATCTTACAGTGTATAGTGAGGAGGGCTTTAAACTACTTTTGAAGTTTGAAAACTCAGTTTCCATCGATTAAAACTTGATATGTTGTAATATATATTTATAAAAATGTTTACAAAGAAGAATATTGAAGTTTAGAACACTATTGGAGTGTTTAAGAGTTGAAATAGGCCGAATTCCCTCTATTTTCTTTTTTTTAAAAAAAACTGGCTGATAGGGGGGGGTCTTTTTATAGACCAAATCAACGACGGGTCTACCTGCGGATGACCAAAGTGGGCTCGACCCCGTGGGTCCTGATGTCTCAAACTACGTGCACTTAGACTAACGCGCCGTCTGCTTGAATCTATAAAAATTTCAATCTAGGAATCCGTTGGAGGCGTGCTATACCATTTCGGAAAGCTCTTTCCGAGAGCTACAAAATGACAAGGGATTTGACCTTTTCTGAATTCGGGAAGATGAGTCCATGACCAGATCTTTGAGTCTTCGCAGTCCATCCTTTGAGCTGTCTTATGTTGTTTTTCACTCGAGATTGACGTTATGGTCTTGCCAGACCTTCATGGAAGTTATTTGACTTGATTTGATGTTGAGTTGGCATAATTACTATTTACCCCCTCCAAGTTGATCTCTGGGTTTGATGCAGTGGTTGATATCTTTTTTCAGGGTTGTCTCCGAGATTGGACTACTATTTCCTGGGGTTGTCATTGGGGTTTAATTGGATCTCCTAGGGTTTTCACAAGGGTTTGATTTGATCTCCCGAGGTTGTCGTCTGAGTTTTGCTTGATCTCTCGGGGTTATCACCGGGGTTTGACTTGATCTCCCAGGGTTGTCATCGGGGTTTTGCTTGATCTCCCGTGGTTATCGCCGGGGTTTGTTTTTATTTCCTGGGGTTTTCACCAAGGTTTGATTTGATCTCCCAAGGTTGTAGCTAGGGTTTGATTTGATCTCCTGGGGTTGTCGCCAGGGTTGGTTCGATCTCTCGGGGTTGTCGTTGTGATGAACGAGATTTTTGTAAATTAATTTTAATATTTATTGAATTAAATAAATATTTTTTGATGATTCAATTATTGGATTAAATAATTATTTGATGCAATTGTGGTAGATTAATTTAATTATATGTGTTATATTTATTAAATTAATGTGGAGAATGTTTATTATTCAAAGTATGTATTTATGTGAGTTATTGAATTAAAAAGGAATATTTAATAAGCCTAATGTTATTTTAATTAATTTAATAATTAATTAAAGATTTAATAAATAAATTTAATTAATTAATGAGAAAAGTAATTATATGATTATGTGAATTTATGATAAATTATTATATTTAATTTAATTTAAATTAAATAAGATATTTGAATTATTGTGTATGGGTGTGACATGATTTAAACTATTTCATAAAAGGTTTTATTAAATTAAATGGTTATAAGCCTTTAAGGCTAGCCAAATGAGGCCTTAAGAGAAGTTAAGGGCAGTTAAACCACGTATGGAGTAACTGACCTCAACTCTGCGCATAAAGACTTAGTTACTTTATTACGTATTCTTCTTCATTCATTATTATTTCTAAGTCTGGAAAAATAGAGAGGGAGAGAATTAGAGAGTTGAGAAGTCAGAGAGAAATTGATAATTCTTGAGAAGGAATTCAACTCTTATTAAAATCTACACTACGCTTTGGGTAATCTCTTCAAACCCAATTTTGATTTTACGTTGTTTAAGTTTCATGAATATGGCTTTCCAAGTTTTTGGTTTAAACCTCTGTAATTGGGATAGGAGTAATGATTATGGGTTGTGTATGTGTTATGGCACATCACATCGTATTTAATTATATATATATATATATATATATATATATATATTTTGTAAACCATATCATCAATTTTATGAAATTACGTCATATATGTTGATCAAAACTTTCAGAGTATGGGTTATGGCCATATGGTCTTATACGTGATTTTAATATGTCAAACATAAATGTTTTTATAAAATTCCCACTCTCATTTGATTATGCATGTTGATACGAAGAGACCAAGCCTTAAACGAACGGATTCGATATTATAACGAATCCGTAGTGTTAAATTTTATGTTTTGTTCAAAATCTTCAAGAACACAAAGAACAGTGAAAATTTGCATGTTTTAATTATGTAATTATGTATTTTAATAGGTTAAAATTATTATGTAAATGATGTGTAATGATTATGTATGAATTATATCATGTGGGTATGTCTAAATTCGTGTAAAAATTAAGAAATTGATAGAAATTGGCATGTTCTGCGATTTTTTGCGAACTTCCATTTCTGCAAATGGTACGCCGCGCCGTAGCAATGGCTGCCAGCCTTTTTCCCGCGCCGCAGCGCCAGGTCTCAACCCGTAGCGCCACAGCGCGAAGCCTTAGTACAAAAGTGGCGCCGCAGCGCTACTCTCTAGAAAGTTCAGAAACAAAAATTTTAAAGTGTTTAAGTCCATGAATGTGATGTTAACTTAATGTAATGAACATAAAATTATGTTATAAGTATAATGAGATGTTAAAATAGATACTTAATATGTAAATAATAACATAATTACATGTGGATTGAATTATTGATTACATAATTAGCTTGTTAATTGTGAGGTGTAAATTATGTGACAATGAATGTGATAAATCGACTAAGTATAGTCATAATTAAAGTTAGACAAAGATAATGAACTTATGATGATTAGTTAAGTTATAATTAACTAGTATTGTGAATGTAAATGGTATGTAGAATTATATTCAAGGAACGTGTTTAATTAAAGTGTAATCTACGCACGAGGCAAGTTTCCTACCCCTACTTGTTATCATTGTTCAAATTTATTATTTACCTTGAGTAAATTCTCATTATTATTATTCAAGTTCAAATTGTTATATTAAAGTTTTATTATCCTTTCAAAGTATGAATTTGTTATACAATATTTGTTCTATTGTATACTTCTTGAGATTATTATTCAATTTGAATATCATTATTGTTGAACCTTGTTAGACTAGTGAACCTTATTGATTCGATTAGTCCATAGTTGATGAACGTTCTAAATTTCAGATCCCTTATTGAATTATCCAAACCAAACTTCCTTTGGTGCAGACTCGAATGTCAAACTAAGATGAACAACCCTGCAAAGGGATTTACTTATGCGTTAGCGTTAAGATATTGTGCACAGTATGGTACTAAGGGCTGATCCCCCTAAGTACGAGTAGAAAGGTCCATAGTCTTATGACTGTTAAAGGTTTCAAGTATAACCCTTGATAACCTAGGACATAGTTCAAGGTCTTATGACCCTCAGAAATCTTTTGATTCTTGTTATTCATTCTTGATTCAAAAGTTGAGCTTTTATTTCAGAAGTTATTATTTCTCTCGCATGTTATTATTTATTGTTATATTGTTATACTTGTGGGCAATCGTGCTCACTCTTGCGTAATAATAACATTGTTGTTAAAAACGAAAGGGCAGACGAACCTTCCACTAGTAAAGGCAAGGGAAAGCTTAACAAGTAATGAAGACTGATTATTTATGTGATGTAATTAGAATTGATGTTACTTAAAACTTATTGTTTATCCGCACAGATGTTTAAGGTTAGTTTAACCTAAGATTGTATTATTATTCGGATGTTGTAACCCTTAAGGGGAAGATTTTATTTCTATCTATTGCATGGTTTGCATTTATTATGGGTAGATAGATAGATGAAATTTGTACAGTGAACACCAAATCCCGTGGAATTGAAGTACCCGGATTTGGGGGTGTCACAAGTTGGTATCAAAGCTGTAGGTTATGAACCTTAGGTGGGGAAACAACCTTAGGTTGTAGCCTTATAGAAATAACATAGTGATGGAAAACTCTTATCGAGTTCTAGGAAATGAATTTTTGAAATTCATTAAAGATAATAAAAGACTTTACGTGCTTATGTGTTAATTTTGTGCTCACTAGTACGACTTAGTAACTAAAACTCAAATTTTGTTGTCAGGATGTCTAACATTGGAGGAACTAGTCGAGCAGGGGAGGAGGAACCCCGAGTACCTACAGTACCTACAGAGGACGAGCCTAGAGTTATTCATGTCGTTAGGGAACAGTTGGTACAGAGGGAGTCATCTCCATTGATCATCGTTGTTGGTCTGGAGCATGAACCTGAGACAGATCCTGAGGAGGATCCTGAGGAGGAATTTGATGAGGAAGATGAAGAAGAGGAGTTTCCAAAGCATTCCATCAATGCTGAGATGTACGACACATTATACGACCGTAACGTGGAGTTATGAGATGAGGTGCAGGATCTGACTGAGCGAGCTTTTATTCAGCAGATTACTCTCGAGCAAAAGGAGAGAGAGATTTCGACTCTTCACTCACGACTGGGAAATGTAGAATGGGATTTGGTCCATGAGAAAGGTCAAACCGAAGATAAGACCGCAGAGATATAAAAGTTGAAGAAGGATCTGAAAGAGAGTTCATAGAGGCTTACCAGCCATAGCAGAGGAGGGCTGGGTAAGAGAGTCACGTCATGCTGATCTTACAGAAGAGGATGGTCTTGTAAAGAAGGAAAAGCTTGGAGAGACATACTCTACACTTAATCATGCAATGGATGAGGCCCATGATCGAGTTTTGAGGTACCCCATCCAGTTCAAAGGACTTCCATCGTA
Organism: Panax japonicus; assembly: GCA_020205505.1. Taxonomy (NCBI): domain Eukaryota; kingdom Viridiplantae; phylum Streptophyta; class Magnoliopsida; order Apiales; family Araliaceae; genus Panax; species Panax japonicus. The sequence goes on from JAINUV010001490.1 coordinate 761,762, forward strand.
CATGCTGGATCACAGGACGATGTTTCGTATCATGGAAGAGGAGCATGGCAAGGCTATTCAACACCTTGATAGACAGTGATATAATCTGTTTAATTATGTGAAAGACTTAGTTAGTTTTTATATGTAAATTCCGATATGTTTATGAACGAAGGAATATTTTAATATTTAAATCCTTTGGATTCTTTATCTCAGGATGGTGGATGTAAATAGCAGTTATGCTATCGTTTGATATAAAACTTTTAGTTTGAATTAAATATATTATGTTGTTTGAGATGATGTGTTAAAAGATTATATTAAATTGTTGAGTTAAGTCTTAACAATTTAGAGAATTTAATAGAGATTTAATAAGCATATATTATTCTTAACAGAAATATGCCTCCTAGAAGAAGACAACAACGTCAACCAGCTCAGGAAGAGTCAACAAATAATAACAATAATGCCAATGCTAATCCTGTTCAGCAGTTGGTTAGCTTACTGACTGGAGCAATGAATAATCAACCTCAAGCTCCACCAAATACTACATTTAAGGATTTCAAGGCGGTGTGACCGCCAGAATTTAAAGGTTCCATGAACCCGATTGAGGCTCAAACGTGGGTTATGGAGATGGAGAAGATTTTTGACGTTGGTAGGGTTAGAGAAGACCAGGAGACCGCTTTTGCAACATTTATGCTGAAGTCTGAAGCTAGCTATTGGTGGCAAGCAAACAAAGTTCGTGGAGGTGAAGGTGTAATTACTTGGGAGAGATTTAAAGAGATGTTCTTCGAGATGTATTTCCCAACTAGCTCGCAGAACCAGATGGAGGTTCAATTTCTGGAATTGAAGCAAGGGAATATGATCGTACCTGATTATGCGGCAAGATTCAACGAATTAGAGAGGTTCGCCCCGTATTAAGTACACACAGACGAGAGAAAAGCCAGAAGATTCGAACAAGGACTAAAGCCTTGGGTATACAGTAAAGTATCAATGTTTCAGATAAACACTTTTGCTGGAGTACTGGAAAAGGCCATCCTCGCTGAAGGTGGAAGTGATGCGGTGACCAAGTATAATCAAGATCAGAAGACGAAGAAGAGTGAAGGTGAAGGAAATAACAAGACTAGTGGAAGTGGCATAGGAGGTGGTAATTTTAATCATAAGAAAAGGTGGAATGAAAACTCATCATCGGGGAATCAACAAGAAAGTCAGAAGAAAAGAATCGAAGCATGCCCGACCTACGGGAAAGCTCATTTGGGGGTTTCTACGAAGGGAAAAAGATTGTGATACAATTGTGGTCAGGAAGGCCACATAGCACCTAACTGTCCTAACCCAAAGAAGGGTGCTTGTTTCACTTGTGGTTCGAAGGACCATCTGGCAAGAGACTATCCTAAGAAGGGATCGGGAGGGTCAGGATCAGGAGGAAACTGGGGAAGCAACAGTGGAAATGCCTTAAACTATCACCAGACCAATCGTAACAAACCGACTGACCGCAGGACTTTCAACATGACGGTGCAAGATGCAGTCCAGTCTCGTGATGTTGTGTCAGGTATCATTCCGATCAATAAAGTTAATGCTTATGTATTATTTGATTCCGGTGCTACTTGTTCCTTTATATCCGATGACTTTGCTAATAGTTTAGATTTGCTTAAGGATGAGTTGGAATATCCCATGAATATAGAAATTATGAATAGAGAGATAATCCCTGTTAAGCACGTGTATAAGAACTGTAGAGTGGATATTAAGGGTAATATCATGAACGTAGATCTTATCCCTATTTGACTTGGGGAATTTGACGTTATTTTGGGAATGGACTGGTTATTCAATTACGGGGCTGTAATTGATTGCCAAAAGAAGCGTATTAACCTTATGACCTCGTCAAAGGTAGTATTTTATGGTAACAAGTAGTCTAGACAAGCGAGTTGTCTGACGATGATGTAGGCCAGGAAGTTGTTAAGACAAGGCTGTGTAGGATACTTAGCTTACATAGTCGGCAGTCGAAAAGAGAATCCAAAGGTAGAAGAAATACCGATTGTGAGGGACTTCGTCGACGTATTTCCAGACGATTTGCCAGGACTTCCACCAGATAAAGAGGTAGATTTCGTGATCGATTTGGCGCCTGGAACCGCTCCAATATCGAAGAAACCATACCGAATGGCACCAGTAGAGATGAAAGAATTAATGGTACAAATACAAGAATTGTTGGATAAGAAGTACATTCAACCGAGCGTATCGCCGTGGGGAGCGCCGGTGTTATTTGTGAAAAAGAAGGACGGATCGATGCGGCTCTGCATTGACTACAGAGAACTGAATAAGGTCACGATTAAGAACAGATATCCATTATCAAGGATCGACGACCTGTTTGATCAATTGAAAGGAGCAAGATACTTTTCCAAGATAGACTTGAGAAGCGGTTATCATCAACTAAAGGTGAGGCCAAAGGATGTACCGAAGACAGCGTTCAAAACGCGATATGGTCACTACGAATTTTTAGTAATGTCGTTTGGTCTTACGAATGCTCCTGCAACATTTATGGGACTAATGAATGGTGTGTTCAAGCCGTTTTTGCAAAAGTTCGTAGTGGTATTTATAGATGACATTCTGGTTTTTTCGAAAACCAAGGAAGAACATGAAGAACATTTGAGATTAAATTGGAAGTATTGAGAAGGGAAAAGTTGCATGCCAAGTTTTCAAAATGCAAATTTTGGATTGAACGAGTACAATTTCTTGGTCACGTGATCGATAAAAATGGAATTTCGGTAGATCCATCTAAAGTCGAAACCGTAATTAACTAGGATCAGCCGAGAACGCCGTCGGAAGTAAGAAGTTTTCTTGGATTGGCGGGATATTATAGAAGGTTCATACAAGACTTTTCCAAGATCGCAACTCCGTTAACGAATTTAACTCGAAAAGCTGTGAAATTCGTTTGGACAGATAAGTGTGAGGAAAATTTTTAAGAATTAAAGAAGAGGTTGAATACGGCGCCTGTGTTATCTCTTCCGGATGATACAAGAAATTTTGTTGTTTTTAGTGATGCGTCGCATAAAGGACTTGGATGTGTGCTGATACAAAATGGCAAAGTCATTGCGTATGCATCACGACAATTGAAGGATTACGAGAAGGGATATCCGACCCATGACTTAGAGTTAGCTGCAGTTGTTTTTGCTTTGAAAATTTGGAGGCACTACCTCTACGGGGAGAAGTGTAAAATATATACGGACCATAAGAGTCTGAAATATATTTTCACACAGAAGGATTTGAATATGCATCAAAGAAGATGGTTGGAATTAATTAAGGATTACGACTGTGAGATTTTATACCATCTGGGTAAAGCAAACGTGGTTGCCGACGCCTTTAGTAGAAAGGGTCGTGAGAAGTTGATGAGGTTAACTGCTCAGGAGGAGCTAATTTCAGAAATGGAGAAACTGGAGTTAGAAGTGAAGTATCCTATGGAGATTGATGAGAAGCTATTTCAGATGCAATCTGGTACAACCCTACTACATAAAGTTAAAGAGGCTCAACTTCAGGACGATGAATGTAAAAAGGTGACAAAGAAGATATCTGAAGGAATTGAACCAAGATTTAAGCTGGATAAGGAAGGAATACTGAGATTCGAGAGTAGAATTTAGGTACCACCAGTCACAGAGATTAAGGAAGATATTTTGAGCGAGACTCATAGTTCACGATACTCGATTCACCCTGGTAGTACCAAAATGTACCAAGATCTTTGACAACATTTCTGGTGGCCGAATTTAAAATGAGATGTTACAGAATGTGTTGCCAAATGTCTTACTTGTCAGAAAGTGAAAGCAGAACATCAGAGACCAAGTGGATTTCTACAACTGTTAGAGATCCCAGAATGGAAATGGGAACATATTACAATGGACTTCGTGGTTGGCCTTCCGATGACTCAGAAAGGCTACGACGTAGTATGGGTTATCCTTGACCGACTGACGAAATCCGCACACTTCCTTACGATCAAAATCAGATTCAATTTAGATCAATTAGCGAGGTTATATGTAAAAGAGGTTTTTTCGAGACACGGCGTGCCGGTGTTAATTGTTTTCGATAGGGATCCGCGCTTCACATCGAATTTCTGGAAACGACTATAGGAATGCATGGGTACGCAATTGCGAATGAGTACAGCTTACCACTCTCAAACAGAAGGACAGAGCGAAAGAACGATTCAGACATTAGAAGATATGTTAAGAGCTTATATAATGGACTTTAAAGGAAATTGGGATGATCACCTACCGTTAGTAGAGTTCGGCTACAACAACAGTTACCACGCCGGTATAGGCATGCCGCCTTACGAAGCGTTATACGGCAGAAAGTGCAGAACTCCACTTTATTGGGATGAAGTTGGTGAAAGCTAATTGCTAGGGCCAGAATTAGTACAACAGACAGCAGAAATAGTCAAAGTGCTCCGAGCATGACTGGTAGCAGCTTAAGATTGACAGAAGAAATACGCTGATCCACATCATAAAAATATCGAATTTGAATCAGGTAGCTATGTTTTCTTGAAGGTCTCTCCTTGGAAGGGGAAGATCAGGTTCAGAAAGAAAGGGAAATTAAGCCCAAGATTTATTAGACCATTTGAAGTATTGAGAAGAATCGGTGAAGTTGCGTATGAGGTAGCCTTACCTCCATCACTCGAGAATGCCCACAACGTCTTCCATGTTTCTGTGTTATGACCCTACAAAGCCAATTACAAGCATGTAATTGAATACGAAACCCTGCATTTTGAAAAAGACTTATCTTACAAAAAAAATCTTGTTCAAATTATCGACAGAAAAGAACAAGTTCTCAGAAATAAAGTAATACCTTCTATTAAGGTAATTTGGAGGAACAAGCATGTAATGGGCTAGTTTCTCTCTCTAGAAATGTGCTCTCCCTTCTCACTAGGATCCTAGGCTTCTTGGTTTGAATCAGCTCTTCTTTTCACCCGCCCCTCTGCTCCATCCCTTTTTATCGTTAACTCCTTATTTCCTTATTCAGCCTCCCGCCCATCCTCACCTACTCTTTCCATCTTCACCAACCTTTTCTGTTTACCCGTTTGGTTTCTCTCATCTCATCCCCAGCTACCATTCCTCATCCTTTCCCGGCATCTAGCCTAAACACCTCCTCGTCACCATGGTTAGTCATTCCCATCTCTCTGCTGGGAACTCTCTGAGCTTTGCTTCCAGGGATATCTTTGCTGAATACGGTGTCTCTAACCCGAACTCTCCTTCTCTTTCCTCTCCTCTAGTGCTTTGCAGTGTCGACATGGCTGCCTCTGTAAATCAGTCTCTAAACGTGGGACTTGACTCAACTAAAATGACAGACTCAGACCCAAACCCTGTTGCTACTTCTCTCAGCTCCGAAGACTCTACTTCTTTAGAAAATGAGATTGAGAGCAACTTGGGTCAAGCCTTGAACTCAAATGTGTCTAAAATTTTCAGAGATGCACAACATTTCTCCCAAAAGGATCATGAAGAAGTTTTATTTGAAAGGAAGAAAAATGCTGACCTTATGAACTGCTTGTTGGCGCATGGACTCTCTACTAGCTATGTAAATGCTTTTGTTTCTATAGGGAAACTAGCAAATATTGGTCATGCCCACTGCACTACTGCTGGCCCCATGATGGCACCTTGCTCTGTATCTGACCAGTCTATCCTTGGCAAACCTCTGGATCCTAACCCCTGTGTTGGAAAGGTTGCTGCGACGAAGCTTGTGATCCAACCTCACTTGGCCCCTCCTCCCGGGGCTAAACCCACCCCCCTATGGAAAACACCTCAGCCTCTCGTCCTAACATCTCCCCTGCTCCCCCGTTTGGAAAAGGTAAAATTCCTTGCTTGAAACCTAGTCCATCTAAATCTTGGTGTGATGTGGTCTCAACTAGTTCTGGCAAAACCTCTCGCTCTTTCTCTTACCACCCTCCCTTATCTGAGGACGGTCAGATTCTAGTTAAACCTCCCACTGATGTGCTCAAACGTGGAAATCAGCTATGGTCGTCTAGCCTTGTGGGTTACTTCTTTCACTCAAACATTCCCTTCAAGGTTGTTGAACCCATTGCCAAACGCCTTTGGGGAAACCTGGGCCTCACATGCGTCTTTCTTCATAGCAAAGGCTACTATGTTTTTAAATTCAAATCTATCTCTGATAGAGACAATATCCTTGCCTCGGGTCCATGGCACTTCGCCTCCAAAGTGATCGTGCTGCAATCTTGGAAAGAAGGAGTTGAATTTACAAAAAATGATCAGTTCAAATTTCCCATTTGGGTTAAATTAAGCCAAATTCCGCTTTCTTATTGGTTTGATGAGGGTATAAGCTACATAGCCAGTGCCATAGGAAAGCCTTTGTTTACAGATGAAATGACATCCAGACATGACTTAATGCACTTTGCCAAAGTCTGCATTGAAGTCCAAGCTTCTTTCCCCTTCCCGTCCTCAATTATCGTTGTTGTTTTGAATGAAGACAGCTCTGAAGACATAATTGTCCTGATTAGTGTTGAATATCAAAGTAGGCCACCATCATGACCCACCTGCAAAGTCTTTGGTCATTCTCTTTTGAAATGTCCCAAATCCAATTTTATATGGGTGCCCAAATCAAACGCTCCATCTGTTACTACTCCCAAGCCTGCCGAGGATACTTCGGCACCTGCCCCCTACCTACAAATCATGCCCCTGTTGCTGCAACCACAACACATGCTGGTTCACATGCATATGGCTGGGTAACTGTTTCTCGAGGTGCCAAAGCTAGGAAAGATTTGACTCCTTCTCTTCCTACCTTAGCCTCACCAAACTCTTTCTCCACCATTGCAAATGATATTGGCACTGATGCTCTCACGCTCTATGGTCTTGATTCACCTCCTGTGAACTATCCCATTCTAAACAAGCTAATTGCCATAGATGAAAAGGAGTGCAAAGACCTGAAACAGAAGCATAGAACTGGGATGGAAATTCCTCAAGATGCTAAGCGTAGAAACCAAGGCAGGGGCCATGGGGGTAAATCTCCCCATTGACCATTGATCCTTACTCTCCCTAGTTATTTATGTTAATGTTAGCTTCCTATAATATTAGAGGTCTGAATAACAAGCATAAACAGGCTTATGTTAAACAGTTAATTTTAGAAAATAGTATCTCCCTCATTGGTCTTTTGGAGACCAGAGTCAAGCAGCATAAAGCTAGTAGAATCTCCAAAAATATTTGCAGAAATTGGACTTGGTTTCATAATTATGATTATCACTCTAATGGTAGAATTTGGGTTGGATGGAACCCCAATATTTGGCAGGTGGATATCCTTTATGTATCCTCTCAAATAGTTCATTGTAATATCAAGCACCTCTCAAATAACTGTACTTTCTTGGGTTCCTTTGTCTATGGTTTGAATTCTATCTCCGAAAGGAAAGACTTATGGGCTGAGTTATCATCTATTAGCCCCTCTCTCGACTGGTGTATCTTGGGTGATTTCAATGCCATCAGAAACCTGAATGAAACTGACAGGAATGGAACCGATTGGGATTTTAGAATGGAGGATTTCAAAGAGTGCCTGCAGACTCTTGAAATGGATGACATTAGGGGCATTGGTCCCTTCTATACTTGGTGGAACTGTCAAAATGAAAACCCAATCCACAAGAAGCTTGATAGAGCTTTGGGAAATGTCTCATTGCTCAGCTCCTTTCCTCATGCTCAAGCCACCTTTTCTCCTCGAGGACTGTCTGACCACTCTCCTGTCATGCTCAACCTTGGCATCCCTTCTACACGGTCCAGGAAACCTTTCCAGTTCTTTAATCACATGATCCTCTTGGATGGATTTTGTGACTGTGTATCCTCTGCATGGCTGCAAAAATAAAGAGAACAAAAAGAGCCTTAGTTAACCTAAATCACTCTATTGGGAATATATCATCCTCAGTAAAAGAAGCTACTGCAAATCTGCACAGCGTCCAATCCTTGCTAGCAAACAGGCCACTTGATTCGGATCTCATATCCCAGGAACAGAGCTACCTTCATGTACTTTGGAACTCATTGGCTCTAGAGGAAACTCTTCTCCATCAGAAATCTAGAACCACCTGGCTTGCTACAGGGTATAGAAACACAAAATTCTTCTCCAATTTGGTAAAAAACAGATGGAACACAAACAAAATTATCTCTATTCATAACCCCTCGAGTGAACTGGTTCAGGGACAGGAGGAGGTTGAAAATGTGGCCGTGAACTATTTCAGAGATTTGTTCAACTACCAGCACTTACCCCCTTCAGCTGATTTTGAAAATTTTGGAGTTTTTCCTGCCAAACACGTAAATGATTCCCAAGCTGCCCTCCTTTCAGCTCCTATCTTAGCTACTGAGGTCTTCAAGGCACTTAATGGTATGAAGAGAAACAAAAGCCCGGGTCTAGATGGGTTTAACGTGAACTTTTTTATTCAGTGTTGGAACATTGTTGGTGATGACTTCACCAAAGCAGTTCTTTTCTTTTTCTCTTCCTGCCGTATGCCAAGAGGTATAAATTCCACTGCCATTGCTCTTATCCCAAAATGCTCAAATCCCTCTCTTATGTCTAATTTCAAACCAATATCATGCTGCAATACAATCTACAAGTGCATCTCAAAAATTCTTGCTGATAGACTAAAACTGATCCTTCCTTCTATCATTGATAAGGCACAATCTGCTTTTATCAAAGGCAGAAGTATAAGTGACAACATCTTCCTTGCCCAGGAGCTATTCTGAAACTACCATAGGAAATTGGGCCCTCCTAGATGTGCCTTAAATATTGACTTAAGTAAAGCTTTTGACACAATAGATTGGGATTTCTTAATGGGCACCCTTTAAATCCTTCCACTTTCCTCCAAAATTCATCGACTGGATCTACCCATGCATCTCAACTACTATGTTTTTTGTAAAGATAAATGGCTCCCTTGCTGGGTTCTTTGGTAGTACCCGAGGCCTAAGGCAAGGTGACCCTCTTTCTCCTTACCTGTTCGTGCTAGTAATGGAAATGCTCTCCCTCAAACTCAACTCGGGGTCCAAACAATCTGGGTTTCTTCACCACTGGCGCACTAAAGCCAGTGACATCTCTCATCTCTTCTTTGCTAACGACATCCTAATTTTCTGTCATGCTAACCTTCAAACCATCTCCATCATACATTCATGTATCCATTCCTTCTCTCTATTCTCGGGTCTCATTCCTAATATTCAAAAGAGCCACTGTTTTCTAGCCTGTGAAGACCCTGTAAAAAAATCATCTATCCTATCCTTTCTGGGCTTCACTCATGGTACTTTTCCCACCAGATTTATGGGTGTCCCCCTCATCTCTTCAAAGCTCTCATACCAGGATTGTATTCCTCTAATCCATCGAATCACTCAAAGAGTCTCCTCATGGACTACTATTGCTCTTGCCTATTCGGGTAGGGTCCAACTCATTAAATTTGTACTCTTCGCTATTCAATCGTATTGGAGCACTCATTTCTACTTGCCCAAGGCAGTCATAAGAGCCATTCAATCGATCCTCTGTCGATTTCTCTGGAAAGGCACATCTCTTAATCCCTATGGCGCAAAGGTTGCTTGGCAAAATATCACACTCCCTACCGAGGAAGGAGGTCTCGGCATCAAAAACCTCTTGGACTGGAATAAAGCTCTACTTTTATTAAATCTAACCCATGTCTTGCAGCCTAACACAAAATCATTATGTGTTAACTGGGTACAGACCACTGTCCTTCTCGAGAAATCTGTTTGGCAGATTCACATACCCAATGATTGTTCGTGGATCTGGAGACAACTTCTCAAACTCAGGCCTATTGCTCTTCAGTAACTTAGATACGTTGTTGGCTATGGTGAAAATTTCAACCTCTGGTACGACCCCGGGCTCAACGGTTTAGCCATTAATCCTAGTAATACATTGATCTCCAATTCAGGCCTACCTATCACAGCCACAGTCAGGGACATTATGAATAACACCTCCTGGAACCTTCCCCCTTTAAACCATCATGAGATGATTCTCGTCCGGCAACTAGTACAATCTGCCCCATTTCCCTCTGCATCAATGGACTGTATATTTTGGGATTCAATGGATATTTGCTTTATCAAAGCAAGACACATTTGGGATAGCATCAGAATCAGGAAACAGGTTACGCACTGGCACACAATTCCCTGGCATAAATTGTTTGTGCCAAGATACTCTTTCATGTTCTGGCTTGGATTCCATGGAAAGCTCCAAACAAATGACATCACCCGAGCTTATACAGGACAGACCTTCAATTGTCAGTTATGCCACAAGCATCCCGAAACATTTTCACATCTTTTCTTCATTTATGAATATTCCACTGTTATTATCAAAGCTACCTTACAACTGGGTGGATGGCTCTCTTTACCCCTGGACTGGACTGGACTTACTTCCTTTATATCATCCTTTCAAGGGCGAAAATTATCAAAGAAGATTCTCAGCCTCTCTCTGGCCGTCTCGTTTTATAAGATATGGGAAGCAAGAAACAAAAAGCTGCATAATGGGACACTCGTCCCTACAAGGTGCCTTGCTACGGATGTAATTGCAATCATCAAATCTAGATTATCCACTAGCTCCACTTTCCTCAAAGCTACAAACTTTTGCCAATATTATTTTAATTGGCTTTGATAAATCTTCGACATAGTTTGGGCAAGGAGGAGCTGGTATGCAGCTAGGGCAAGGTGGGGCTGACTTTTCTTTTGGCGACGAGGTGTGCTGAATTGTTGGGCTAGTGGCTCCTCTTCGGTAAAATTTGGCTGAGTGGCTGTGTTTAGGGTAGTTACTGCTCTTCGACACTAGGAGGTTGGTTGGCAAGGATACATTGAGTTTCAAACGAAGTGAGGTGCTGGTATGATTGGTAACAAGTGGCGCACATGTGTCTTCGGGCATCATTAGGTGAGCGAGTGTGGGCGAGCCCATGATATGGCCTTCGAGTAAGGTATTAGCTCCGAGCGTTTTTGGATTCGTGCTGATATGGACATCGGGCGAGAGGATGGGCTAGCCTAGATCATGGCCTCGGGCGATCATGACTTCGAGCGAGAATGGCCTTTGGGTGAGTACTGCATGACTTCGAGCGAGCATGGCCTTCGGGCGAGTACTGCATTGCTTCGAACGAGCATGGCTTCGCCCATGGGATAACTGCTGAAGGGCGAGAAGGGTCGGATGGGTCTGCTGCTCTCTACTTGAAGTTTATTAAGATTATTAGATTATTAATTTTATCATTACTGTAATTGGGTGTTAGTTTAACTTGATATGTTGGGTTCTCTTCCATGCATCGTACCCTCATCTATCAACTTAGATGATGTTACTATATTCTGGGGTATGCCCCTTAGCCATTGTATTTGGTCCTTTTTATATACAAACAAACTTAGCAAAAAATAAAACGCTGAAGAACCTACTTGGGAACTCGAAGAGAATATGATGAAGAATTACCCTCATTTATTTACTTAATTATGTGTAAGCGATTCTGGGGATAAAATCTTTGTAAGGGGGAATGTAACGGGTCGAATTTATTGAGTCATGATTCTGGGGACATAATCCTTTTAAGGGGGAAATATGTGACGAACGAGATTTTTGTAAATTAATTTTAACATTTATTGAATTAAATAAATATTTTTTGATGATTTAATTATTGGATTAAGTAATTATTTGATGCAATTATAGTAGATTAATTTAATTATATGTGTTATATTTATTAAATTAATGTGGAGAATATTTATTATTCAAAGTATGTATTTATGTGGGCTTATTGAATTAAAAAGGAATATTTAATAAGCCTAATGCTATTTTAATTAATTTAATAATTAATTAAAGATTTAATAATTTAATTTAATTAATTAATGAGAAAAGTAATTATATGATTATGTGAATTTATGATAAATTATTATATTTAATTTAAATTAAATTAAATAAGATATTTGAAATATTGTGTATGGGCGTGACATGATTTAAACTATTGAATAAAAGGTTTTATTAAATTAAATGGTTATAAGACTTTAAGGCTAGCCAAATGAGGCCTTAAGAGGAGTTGAGGGCAGTTAAACCACGTATGGAGTAACCGACCTCAACTCTGCGCATAAAGTCTCAGTTACTTTATTACGTATTCTTCTTCATTCATTATTATTTCTAATTCTGGCAAAACAGAAAGGGAGAGAATTAGAGAGTTTAGAAGTCAGAGAGAAATTGATAATTCTTGAGAAGGAATTCACCTCTTATTAAAATCTACACTACACTTTGGGTAATCTCTTCAAACCCAATTACGATTTTACGTTGTTTAAGTTTCATGAATATGGCTTTCAAAGTTTTTGGTTTAAACCTCTGTAATTGGGATATGAGTAATGATTATGGGTTCTGTATGTGTTATGGCACATCACATCGTATTTAATTATATATATATATATATATATATATATATATATATATATATATATATTGTAAACCATATCATCAATTTCATGAAATTACGTCATATATGTTGATCAAAACTTACAGAGTATGGGTTATGGCCATATGGCCTTATACGCGATTTTAATATGTCAAACATAAATATTTTTATAAAATACCCACTCTCATTTGATTATGCATATTGATACAAAGAGACCAAGCCTTAAACGAACGGATTCAGTGTTATAACGAATCCATAGTGTTAAATTTTATGTTTTGTTCAAAATCATCAAGAACACAAAGAACAGTGAAAATTTGCATGTTTTAATTCTGTAATTATGTATTTTAATGGGTTAAAATTATTATGTAAATGATGGGTAATGATTATGTATGAATTATATCATGTGGGTATGTCTAAATTCGTGTAGAAATTAAGAAATTGATAGAAATTGGCATGTTCTGTGATTTTTTGCGAACTGCCATTTCTCCAACTGGTACGCCGCGTCGCATCGCCGGCTGCCTGCCTTTTTCCCAAGCCGCAGCGCCACCGCGCCGCAGCGCCAGGTCTCAAGCCGCAGCGCTACGGCGCCGCAGCGCGAAGCCTTAGTACAAAAGTGGCGCCGCAACGCCACTCTCCAGAAAGTTCAAAAACAAAAATTTTAAAGTGTTTAAGTCCATGAATGTGATGTTAACTTAATGTAATGAACATAAAATTATGTTATAAGTATAATGAGATGTTGAAATAGATACTTAACATGTAAATAACCTAATTACATGTGGATTGAATTATTGATTACATAATTAGCTTGTTAATTGTGAGGTGTAAAATATGTGATAATGAATGTGATAAATTGACTAAGTATAGTCATAATTAAAGTTAGACAAAGCGAATGAACTTATGATGATTAGTTAAGTTATAATTAATTGGTATTGTGAATGTAAATGGTATGTAGGATTATATTCAAGGAACATGTTTAATTAAAGTGTAATCTACGCACGAGGCAAGTTTCCTACCCCTACTTGTTATCATTGTTCAAATTTATTATTTACCTTGAGTAAATTCTCATTATTATTGTTAAAGTTCGAATTGTTATATTAAATATTTATTATCCTTTCAAAGTATGAATTTGGTATACAATATTTGTTCTATTGTATACTTCTTGAGATTATTATTCAATTTAAATATCATTATTGTTGAACCTTGTTAGACTAGTGAACCTTATTGATTCGATTAGTCCATAGTTGATGAACGTTCTAAATTTCAGAACCCTTATAGAATTATCCAAACCAAATTTCCTTTGGTGCGGACTCGAATGTCAAATTGAGATGAACAACCCTGCAAAGGGATTTACTTATGCGTTAGCGTTAAGATATTGTGCACAGTATGGTACTAAAGGCTGATCCCCCTAAGTACGAGTAGAAAGGTCCATAGTCTTATGACTGTTAAAGGTTTCAAGTATAACCCTTGATAACTTAGGACATAGTTCAAGGTCTTATGACCCTCAGAAATCTTTTGGTTCTTGTTATTCATTCTTGATTCAAAAGTTGAGCTTTTATTTCAGAAGTTATTATTTCTCTCGCATGTTATTATTCATTGTTATATTGTTATACTTGTGGGAAATCGTGCTCACTCTTGCGTAATAATAACATTGCAGTTAAGAACGAAAGGGCAGACGAACCTTCCACTAGTAAAGGCAAGGGCAAGCTTAGCAAGTAATGAAGTCTGATTATTTATGTGATGTAATTAGAATTGATGTTACTTAAGACTTATTGTTTATATTTCTGAACAGATGTTTAAGGTTAGTTTAACCTGGGATTGTATTATTATTCAGATGTTGTAACCCTTAAGGGGAAGATTTTATTTCTATCTATTGCATGGTTTGTATTTATTATGGGTAGATAGATATATGATATTTGTACAGTGAACACCAAATCCCGTGAACCCAAGCAAGATAGTGTCCTTGCTTTTTTGTGTAAACATAATATAAAAATCTAAGGCCAGAGGAGGATTAGAGATGAGTCATTCCTCTAAGAAGAAGAGTAAAGGAGGGGGGGGGGGTGGTAATCCCCAAATCAATTAAATTCCTTTTATGGTTAATTTTTGCTTTATAAACATTAGAGGTGTAAATACAAAACCCAAGCAAGATAGTGTCCTTGCTCTTTTGTGTAAACATAATATATCTTTTGTTTGCCTAGTTAAGACTAGAGTCAAAGCTCCCAAAGCTAATACTGTCTCTATAGCTATCCGATCTAGATGGCAATGACAGTTTAATTATGAGTATCATGTGAATGAGAGAGTTTGGGTGGGATGGGACCCGAATGTTTGGAATGTGAATATTATTTCTAAATCTTCTCAGTTTATTCATTGTGTAGTTAAGTCAGTTGCTCTTAATTTAAATATGTTTGTTACGGTTATCTATGTTTTCAATACCCCTTCAGATAGAAAAGCGTTGTGGGAGGACTTGCGTTGCTTAGCCCCCTCTATTAATCTTCCTTGGTGTTTGCTTGGGGACTTTAATGAGGTCATCTCTGTTACTGAAATAATGGGTGGGGATGACACTTGGGACAGTGGGATGCAAGATTTTCTTGATTGTTCATCTGACTTGCATCTTGCAGACCTTCAGGAGGTTGGTCCACTTCACTCCTGGTGGAATTCTAGTGATTCAAAACCTATTTACAAAAATTTAGACAGAGCTTTGGTGAACGACCTTTGGTTACAGCGGTTTGCTCTCTCTCAGGCTTTATTTACTCCTAGAGACCTCTCCGATCATTGTCCGATTGTGGTCAAAACGGGTGCTGTTCTGCCCTTTTATACTAAACCATTCCAGTTCTTTAACTTTATGTTGGATATTGAAAATTACCACGAGGTGGTTCAGAATGCTTGGAATGGTTCAGTTAGTGGGGATCCTCTTCAAATTTTAGCTAGGAAGTTGAAAGCGGTTAAGGTTACCCTATGCATCCTTAATAAAACAAATGTTAATATGTCATCCCTGGTTGACAAGGCCAGAGCTGCTCTCCAGGAGACTCAAGTTGATGTCTCTCTTCATCCTGCCGATCTTTCTCTTCTTCATTGTCAAAGAATTCTTTCTAATGATTTATGGACTGCATTGTTAAATGAGGAGAAGTTAGCAAAACAAAAATCTAGAATATAATGGCTAAATGATGGGGATAAAAATATTGGGTTCTTTAACAATCAGGTAAAGAATAGATGGAATCAGAATAAAATTCTTACTATTGAGGATGGGGATGGTGTTATTCACTCTTATCACAAGGAAATCCAGGACATTGCTGTTAATCACTTTCATGCTTTGCTGGGGTCTTCCTCTCTGGTTGATGTTCTTGACTTTTAGAATAGTTCCTTTTCTTTTCCCCGAACGGTCTGTTCTATCCAACCTGCTTCCCTTGAGTGGGATATCTCTGATGATGAAATTCTGTCTACTCTGAAATCTATGAAGAAAAATAAGAGTCCTGGCCCTGATGGCTTCAATGTCAATTTCTTCCTGCACTCCTGGGATATTGTTGGGAAGGATTTTACTTTGGCAATTCAGTCTTTTTTCAAACAAGGCTGCCTTCTTAGAGGTTCAAACGCTACTGCCATTGCACTTGTTCCTAAAGTTCTCCACCCTTCTTCCATGAATGACTTTCAGCCTATATCTTGTTGTAACACAACCTACAAATGCATCTCTAAGATTATTGTATCCCGACTCAAGATCATTCTACCTTTGATCATATCCCCTTGCCAAGCTGCTTTTGTCTCAGCTAGAAGGATTGGGGATAATATCCTCCTTATCCAAGAATTGTTCAAGAACTATCATAGGCCTGTTGGTCTGGCTCGGTGTGCTATGAAAATTGACCTCAGTAAATCTTTTGACTCCATCTCGTGGGATTTCCTATTGGCAGCCCTTAGACTCCTCAAATTTCCTCCTAAATTTGTGTTTTGGATTAAGGCTTGCATCACCACTACTTTCTTCTCGGTTAAGGTTAATGGCTCCCTATGTGGTTATTTTAAAAGAGCTAAAGGGCTAAGGCAAGGGGACCCCCTCTCGCCTTATTTGTTTGTTATTGCCATGGAGGTATTATCTACTATGTTATCTAAGGAATCTAGGATGCCCCCCTTCAAGCACCACCGGAAAACTAAGGCCCTTTCCATTACTCATTTGTGCTTTACTGATGATCTCGTTCTCTTCTGTTATGGTGACATCCATTCTGTTAAGATTATAAAGAAGTTCCTAGATAACTTCTCTACTTTGTCGGGACTCTATGTTAATGATTCAAAGAGCATGTGTTTCCTTTCCAAGGTTCCTGATCCTCAAGTTGCGTCCATTATTGATGTTCTAGGGTTCCAATTGGGTGGTTTCCCTGCAAAGTTTTTGGGGGTCCCTTTGATAACAACTAAACTTAGTCGTGTCGATTACTACTGATAAGTAGGTTTTATACCTACTTATCCAGTATCTATTACTTGAATTATTTGCTTAATCTCATGTTTCTTAGTTACCTTTCATGCATTTCATGTTCATTTTGTAGGTTACACGTTTGGAAGCAGTGTGAGCGACTATTGGTAAAGAAAAACAAGGAAAATGCAAGGAAAAAGCAATCCGGACACCGTTTATTCTTTCATGTTCAATTCATGATCTTGGCTTAGAGCTTAGACTATATTGTAGAGCGTTTTCTTAGCTTTCCGGAACATCTTGAATCATTTAAATCGGAGTTCGGATGAAAGAGTTATGACATTTCTACCAACGGACGTTGAACTTCACCGTTTTGGGTGGTCATTTGCATAGCAGTCACTTCCAGTCCAATTTCGACCATCATGCGTTTGTTTCTTCTGAATGATCAAAGAATGAAAGTTGTAGATCTCATCTATAGCTTTGATTTAATAGGTCGCGGGCCCCGTAACTCCTCTCGGTTTAAAAGTTATGGCAATTTTAACAGAGGAGGTTCCAGCAGAAAATTAATTGGCAGTTTGCACCTTAGCCGGGGCTGGACGTTTTTGTGCCTTAGGACCCAGCCGGGGCTGGGGTCCTGGGCGTTTTAGCAGATCACTATCCAGCCGGGGCTGGGGTTTTACAAGGGAAAAGGCCAGCCGGGGCTGGCCTATGCGCGGAATTAGTAGATTTTGTCCGAATTTGAGTCCGAAAAGGATTGTTTCGAGTTGTTTGATTCAAGGACTTTCAATAGGACTTAAAGACATGTACAAAGGCTTATAAAAGGTGGGGAATAACATAGATTAGAGGGGGATTTTATTGAGAGATTAGGCAGTTTTTGAAAGAATTCTATTAGATTAGAGTAAATTAGATCAAAACACTAGTTTTTATGAGATTTGGTGATTGAAGCAACTTGGAGACCATTGAAGATTCAAAGTACGAGCAAGGAGGGAGCGTTAAATCTACAGACAATAGATTCTATCTTCTTTACTTCTTCTATTTTTGTCTTTTAATGATTATTCAATTGTGGATTCTTAGTTTTAATTCAATAATTATGAACTAATTCTTTGTTTGAGATTACAAAGGAAACTACTCTTTTTCGCATAGGCCAGCCCCGACTGGCTTTTTCCTTTGTAAAAAAAACAAAAAAAAAAAATATTTAACTAAACTAATTAATTTATAAGTTGTGATCTTATATTATTGTTAAAAAAACTAAAAAAAAACAAAAAAAAACAAAAAAAAAATTTAAAAAAAACAAAAAAAAAAAAGAAAAAAGAAAGAAAAAAAAATATGAATAAACACCGTAGCGTGCTTGTCTAGTTTTGTGGACTTTGTTACTTGAGTAAGTAAGCCCGAAGGGGTATCTTAAAACCTAGCGTCCTAAGGTCTTATATGGTCTGGGAGTCGTTGGTTGAAAGCTCGTTAAGGTAGCATTAAAAAGCCTAAGGGAATAAGACATTGCATAGCTATTGTATATAAACAAAAAAAAAAGAGAATAAAACAGGAAATAAGAGCAAAAAGCCCCCGTAGATGAAAATAAAGCATAAGTATCCCATGTTAGCCTCAATATTTGTAATTGTTTGATTTTAGTTGGATCTAGCTTATTTTTGGATTTCTTTAATTTTACATTGTATGATGCCTTCGAAGAGACTTGTTATGTGTTAAATTTGATTTTATATCTGTTAACATTGTTGTGGAACACACACGCACTATACCAGTGATAACAATTTAAGACTTGATGATTGACTAGGAAATTGTTGATTGGTTTTGATATGAAGTATTATCGTGTTTGCTTGATTGCTCTAAGGCCGAGTGAATAGATTTGTGTTTATCAATACTGTTGGATTCGTAGGCATGTAGATTAGTTGCATTTCATTGCATTGCATTGCATTATGTTGTGTTGCTTGGGGACAAGCAACGGTTTAAGTTTGGGGGTATTTGATAAGTAGGTTTTAGACCTACTTATCTAGTATCTATTACTTGAATTTATTGCTTAAACTCATTTTCTTAGTTACTTTTCATGCATCTCATGTTCATTTTGTAGGTTATACGTTTAGGAGCGGTGTGAGCGACTATTGGTAAAGAAAAGCAAGAAAAATGCAAGGAAAAAGCAATCCGTATATTGTTTGTGCTTTCATGTTCAATTCACGTTCTTGGCTTGGAGCTTAGACTATATTTTAGAGCATTTTCTTAGCTTTCCGGAACATCTTGAATCATTCAAATTGGAGTTCAGATGAAAGAGTTATGACATTTCTACCAACGGACGTTGAACTTCACCATTTTGGGTGGTCATTTGCATAGTAGTCACTTCCAGTCCAATTTCGACCATCATGCATTTGTTATTTCTGAAAGTACAAAGAATGAAAGTTGTATATCTCGTAGATATCTTCGATTTGATAGGTTGCGGTCCCCATAACTCCTCACGTTTTAAAAGTTATGACAATTTTAATAGAGGAGATTCCAGCAGAAAATTAATTCACAGTTTGCACCTTAGCCGGGGCTGGACGTTTTTGTGCCTCAGGACCCAGCCGGGGCTGGGGTCCTGGGCTTTTTAGCAGATCACTATCCAGGAGGGGCTGAGTTTTTACAAAAAAAGCCAGCCGGGGCTGGTCTATGCGCGGAATGAGTAGATTTTGTCTGAATTTGAGTCCGAAAAGGATTGTTTCGAGTTGTTTGATTCAAGGACTTTCAATAAAACTTAAAGACATGTACAAAGGCTTATAAAAGGAGGGGAATAAAACAGATTAGAGGGGGATTATTGATAGATTAGGGAGTTTTTAGAAGAATTCTATTAGATTAGATTAGAGTAAATTATATCAAAACACTAGTTTTTATGAGATTTGGAGATTGATGCAACTTGAAGACCATTGAAGATTCAAAGTAGGAGCAAGGTGGGAGCGTCAAATCTACAGACAATAGATTATTTCTTCTTTACTTCTTCTATCTTTATCTTTTAATGTGTATTCAATTGTGGATTTTTAGTTTTAATTCAATGAACTAATTCTTTGTTTGAGATTACAATGGATCTTATTGTGTAGTTTATTTTAATATGCTTCGTTATCAATTATTATGTTCTATTGAGAGAATTGTCTATTGTGATTTGGACTTAATTGTTTAATTGCTTTGCCATCAATTACCGTGATAATCTATATGAACTCGAGAGATGAAGTATAGATTTAGATCTGATCATGATAGCATGTGTTCATGATTTTGTTAGTATCTTAAACTTGATGTGTGTTAAGGTAGAGATATGCTTGACATCGCATGTAATCGGATAGAGAACTTGTTCTTAAACTTTCTTCAATTTTAATTCAAATAGAGATATAGTGGGTTAGTTGATTAAAGTGTTTAACAGATTTCTATCTTAATTGTGGATTGACGTTAATACGGTATTAGTGCATCGAGAGGTGGTTAATACTACTTTCGTGTTCTTGATTAACAATTCGGGATAGAGAATAATTGATGAGAAGTGTGTTAACCTCAATGAACCAATAAGTGAAGTTGTGATCTTAAATCTCTATAATCTGATTTTTAATTAGTGGTAATTAGAATTAGTTTAGTTATACATTTTAACGATATAAATAATTATTGGTAATAAGTGAAGTTGTGATCTTAAATCTCCATAGTCTTAATTTAATTTCTATCTTAATTTAATCAGAGATTCTCTAATTTACTATAATCTAATTTAATAGATTATTGGTAAGGAAATTTTTTATTTTATTTTATTTTTATTTTTTTTTGTTTTTTTTTAATTTTTTTTTGTTTTTTTTGTTTAATTTTTAATTTTTAATTTTTTAATTTTTTTTTGTTTTTTTTCCTTTTTTTATTTTTAAAAACTTGTTGGGTAAAATCTAGTTACGCACAACACACAAATATACGTGGTCAACAAGTAATAAAGTGATAAGTTGAGTATCGTTCCCACAGAGAATTATTTAATAAAAATCACCAAGTACTAACCCGTAACCAACTCAATCTTATTTAAACAAATGAATTTAATGTTATAAATTAAAATATTTAACTAAACCAATTCTAATTACCACTAATTAAAAATCAGAATATGGAGATTTAAGATCACAACTTCACTTATTGCTTCATTTAGGTTAACACACTTCTCATCAATTATTCTCTATCATGAATTGTTAATCAAGAACACGAATGTAGTATTAACCACCTCTCGATGCACTAATACCGTATTAACGTCAATCCACAATTAAGATAGAAATCCGTTAAACACCTTAATCAACTAACCCACTATATCTCTATGTGAATTACAATTGATGAAGGTTGAAGAATAAGTTCTCTATCCGATTACATGCGATGTCAAGCATATCTCTACCTTAACACTCATCAAGTTTAAGCTACTAACAAAATCCTGAACATCTGCTATCATGATCAGATCTAAATCTATACTTTATCTCTCGAGTTCATATAGATTATCACGGTAATTGATGGCCAAACAATTAAACAATTAAGTCCAAACCATAATAGACAATTCTCACAATAGAACATAATAATTGATAACGAAGCATATTAAAATAAACTACACAATAAGATCCATTGTAATCTCAAACAAAGAATTAGTTTATGATTAATGAATTTAAAATAAGAATCCACAATTGAATAATCATTAAAAGACAAAAATAAAAAAAGTAAAGTAGATAAAATCTATTGTCTATAGATTTAACGCTCCCTCCTTGCTCCTACTTTGAATCTTCAATGGTCTCCAAGTTGCATCAATCTCCAATTCTCATAAAAACTAGTGTTTTGATCTAATTTACTCTAATCTAATCTAATAGATTTTTTCCAAAAACTCCCTAATCTATCAATAATATCCCCTCTAATATGTGTTATTCCCATCTTTTTATAAGAATTTGTACACGTCTTTAAGTCCTATTGGAAGTCCTTGAATCAAACAACTCGAAACAATCCTTTTCGGACTCAAATTCGGACAAAATCTACTCTTTTTCGCATAGGCCAGCCCCGGCTGGCTTTTTCCTTTGTAAAAACCCAGCCCCGGCTGGCTAGTGGACTGCTAAAACACCCAGGACCCCAGCCCCGGCTGGATCCTAAGGCTAAAAAGGTTCAGCCCCGGCTGGGTACCAATCTGCCAATTCAATTTTCTGCTGCAACCTCCTCTGCTAAAATTGCCATAACCTTTAAACCGAGAGAAGTTACGGGGCCCACGTCCTATCAAATCGAAGCTATCGATGAGATCTACAACTTTAATTTTTTGAGCTTTCAGAAATAACAAACGCATGATTGTCGAAATTGGACGGGAAGTGACTGCTATGCAAATGACCACCCAAAATGGTGAAGTTCGACGTCCGTTGGTAGAAATGTCATAACTCTTTCATCCGAACTCCGATTGGAATGATTCAAGATGTTCCGGAAAGCTAATAAAACGCTCTACAATATAGTCCAAGCTCTAAGCCAATAACATGAAATGAACATAAAAGCACAAACAATATTCAGATTGTTTTTTTCTTGCAGTTTCCTAGCTTTTCCTTACCAATAGTCGCTCACACCGCTCCGAAACGTATAACCTACAAAATGAACATGAAATGCATGAAAAGTAACTAAGAAACATGAGTTTAAGCAATAAATTCAAGTAATAGATACGAGATAAGTAGGTCTAAAACCTACTTATCAAATACCCCCAAACTTAAACCGTTACTTGTCCCCAAGCAACACAACATAATGCAATGCAATGCAATGAAATGCAACTAATCTACATGCCTACAAATCTAGCAGTATTGATACACACAAATCTATTCACTCGGTCTTAGAGCAATCAAGCAAACACGATAATACTTCATATCAAAACCAATCAACAATTTCCTAGTCAATCATGAAGTCTTAAATTGTTATCACTGGTATAGTGCGTGTGTGCTCCACAACAATGTTAACTGATATAAAATTAAATTTAACACATAACAAGTCTCTTCGAAGGCATCATACAGTGTAAACTTAAGAAATCCAAAAATAAGCTAGATCCAACTAAAATTAAACAATTACCAATATCGAGGGTTAACATGGGATACTTATGCTTTATTTTCATCTACGGGGGCTTTTTGCTCTTATTTCCCATTTTATTCTCTTTTTTTTTTTACTTTTTAACCATGACTGTGCAATGTCTCATTCCATTAGGCTAACAGTGCTACCCTTTAACGAGCTTTCGACCAACGACTCCCAGACCATATAAGACCTTAGGGTGCTAGGTTTTAAGATACCCCTTCGGGCGTACTTACTCAAGTAACAAAGGCCCCGAAACAAGACTAGTCACGATATATATATTTCTTTTCATCATTTTTTCTTTTTTTTTTCCTTTTTTTAAAGCTTATATATCCCAAAATTTTCCCCCAAACTTAGGTTCTTATCAAACTTTAGCCATCACTACTTATTCTTCTCATTCTTTCATTTAAACTAGCATTATCCTTTAGAGTCCCATTATGTATCAATTTAAACTCAATCAATCAACAAGTTGTTTTTATTGTGTTATCCTTATTATACCAGTTTCAAACAGAAAAAAAATTCAATTCATAACAAGAAATCACATCAAAGCTCTAATAGTCAGTACTATACTTGCCTACTTAATCCCAATCTCATCATTGGCCAAAATAAACTGTAAATATCAAACAGCTGGACTCATGCAAGATGAACATAGTAACTAACTATTATTTTTAAATTTTTGAGTTTTTTGATTTTTTTTAATAATAAACCTAAACTATATTAACAACATATGCAAAATAACATAATATAAACATGAAACTAAACATGCAATAACGAACTAAACTAAACTCCCCCAAACTTAGCAATTACAATGTCCTCATTGTAAGAATATAGCAATAAGTAGAAGAGAACTTCCCTATAACCAGCTAAGCGTGAAGTGATGGTGATGGCGGCGACGATCATTTTCTTATCCATTGAACCTCCAATACCTGTAATGAAGAGAGGCAACATGGATTAGATTATAAGAGAGCTTAATAAGCAAATTAATTCATATCTACTAAATAAACTAGTAAGTATATAAATATAAAAATTCATGGGTTGCCTCCTAGTCAGCGCTTGATTTATAGTCTTTCAGCCTGATTTTGTCTGGTCAATGCTATCCAATTCCTCTTCGAAAATTGAGGAACCCTCCATCCATCGGAAATAATATAGCTTTTGGTAGGTTCCCATTTGTAATAGCCATTATATTAAAGTCACGTAGCATGCTTTCTTTAGATAAGATCACATTCAAGAACGTCCAGCATCTAGGTGTTTTCTTCATTGTGTCTGCGAGTATATTCTCGCATTGAGGCTTGTCAGACACAACAATCTCTTCTTCTATCTTCTCCAACTCATCGTACCATGGCTTCAAAGTTGTACTCGCTTTTACGTCACATGGAGTATTGCAAATGACATGACTACCAATTGGACAAGGTTTTGCAAATCTAACCAGATTCTTGAACTGTGGAGGAGAAGTCACTTGAGGCATAAATAACATCGACTCATCATTGTTGGTTCTCACAATTAGTTCTTCACCGACCTTGTTGTCATTATCCCCACTTGTCTCCTCTTTTTCAACATCTCGAGGCTCATCTAGTTGTAGATTTGGTTTAGGTTCTTCGTCAATTTCGTCATCCATGTCATAAAGCCAAGTGTTTGGAGGAAGGTTGCTTACGGCTTCGGTCATTTGCTCTATCTGATCCGCAAGATTTTGATTTTCCTTCGCTTGATTACTCATCTTCTCCTCATCTACTATGAACATGGATAATAATTCCCCCAGCCTTAAACTCTCTGTTTAAGTCTCGGAAGCCATGTATTGAGGACCATTGGTTGAGGCTGTGAAACGTTTTTCCATCCAATTATTAAAATTTTGGATTGACAGCTCCTAACTGTTTATAAACTCTTCTTTTTCTGCTATATCCCTTAACATGAATTTCATAAACTCTGAATTGTCTTCTTGTCGCATTGGAGGTGAATATGAGAATTCCAGCGTGTATGTTGGACTTGGAGCAGAGTATTGGTCTTGATAGTTGTAGCTCCATGAAGAATCCGAGTGATACCCCCAAACTTGATGGTAATTATCATATGCATACTGGTTGAGGTATACACCACCTTGTTGTCTCCGCCCAAAACTAACGGTGCATTGATGACTCGGATGGTTGCCAGCACAATAGTCACACATGATTGCCATCCTTCGACTTTGTTGGACTGCGATAACGTCCAACTTCCTCTAAAGTTCTTTAATTTGTACTGACATTGCGGAAAGTGTCGCGAGTCTGTCAATCTCCGTTTCTTTTGGTTGAGTCATGTTCGTGTATGACCATAGATACGTAAAGTCATCCATGGTACCTGAAAAGAGAGAAATATAGGAAGAGAATTAAAAATAAGAATAAAAATGTTTAAATTAAGACTAATTTGATTGAAGCTAATATTGGGAAAGAGATATTAAACTAATTCCCCGGCAACGGCGCCAAAAACTTGTTGGATAAAATCTAGTTACACACAACACGCAAGTATACGTGGTTAACAAGTAATAAAGTGATAAGTTGAGTATCGTTCCCACAGAGAATTATTTAATAAAAATCACCAAGTACTAACCCGTAACCAACTCAATCTTATTTAAACAAATGAATTTAATGTTATAAATTAAAATATTTAACTAAACCAATTCTAATTACCACTAATTAAAAATCAGAATATGGAGATTTAAGATCACAACTTCACTTATTGCTTCATTTAGGTTAACACACTTCTCATCAATTATTCTCTATCCCGAATTGTTAATCAAGAACACGAAAGTAGTATTAACCACCTCTCGATGCACTAATACCGTATTAATGTCAATCCACAATTAAGATAGAAATCCGTTAAACACCTTAATCAACTAACCCACTATATCTCTATGTGAATTACAATTGATGAAGGTTGAAGAATAAGTTCTCTATCCGATTACATGCGATGTCAAGCATATCTCTACCTTAACACTCATCAAGTTTAAGCTACTAACAAAATCCTGAACATCTGCTATCATGATCAGATCTAAATCTATACTTTATCTCTCGAGTTCATATAGATTATCACGGTAATTGATGGCCAAACAATTAAACAATTAAGTCCAAACCATAATAGACAATTCTCACAATAGAACATAATAATTGATAACGAAGCATATTAAAATAAACTACACAATAAGATCCATTGTAATCTCAAACAAAGAATTAGTTTATGATTATTGAATTTAAAATAAGAATCCACAATTGAATAATCATTAAAAGACAAAAATAAAAAAAGTAAAGAAGATAAAATCTATTGTTTATAGATTTAACGCTCCCTCCTTGCTCCTACTTTGAATCTTCAATGGTCTCCAAGTTGCATCAATCTCCAATTCTCATAAAAACTAGTGTTTTGATCTAATTTACTCTAATCTAATCTAATAGAATTTTTCCAAAAACTCCCTAATCTATCAATAATATCCCCTCTAATATTTGTTATTCCCATCTTTTTATAAGCATTTGTACACGTCTTTAAGTCCTATTGGAAGTCCTTGAATCAAACAACTCGAAACAATCCTTTTCGGACTCAAATTCGGACAAAATCTACTCTTTTTCGCATAGGCCAGCCCCGGCTGGCTTTTTCCTTTGTAAAAACCCAGCCCCGGCTGGCTAGTGGACTGCTAAAACACCCAGGACCCCAGCCCCGGCTGGATCATAAGGCTAAAAAGGTTCAGCCCCGGCTGGGTACCAATCTGCCAATTCAATTTTCTGCTGCAACCTCCTCTGCTAAAATTGCCATAACCTTTAAACCGAGAGAAGTTACGGGGCCCACGTCCTATCAAATCGAAGCTATCGATGAGATCTACAACTTTAATTTTTTGAGCTTTAAGAAATAACAAACGCATGATTGTCGAAATTGGACGGGAAGTGACTGCTATGCAAATGACCACCCAAAATGGTGAAGTTCGACGTCCGTTGGTAGAAATGTCATAACTCTTTCATCCGAACTCTGATTGGAATGATTCAAGATGTTCCGGAAAGCTAATAAAACGCTCTACAATATAGTCCAAGCTCTAAGCCAATAACATGAAATGAACATAAAAGTACAAACAATATTCAGATTGTTTTTTTCTTGCATTTTCCTAGCTTTTCCTTACCAATAGTCGCTCACACCGCTCCGAAACGTATAACCTACAAAATGAACATGAAATGCATGAAAAGTAACTAAGAAACATGAGTTTAAGCAATAAATTCAAGTAATAGATACGAGATAAGTAGGTCTAAAACCTACTTATCAAATACCCCCAAACTTAAACCGTTACTTGTCCCCAAGCAACACAACATAATGCAATGCAATGCAATGAAATGCAACTAATCTACATGCCTACGAATCTAGCAGTATTGATACACACAAATCTATTCACTCGGTCTTAGAGCAATCAAGCAAACACGATAATACTTCATATCAAAACCAATCAACAATTTCCTAGTCAATCATGAAGTCTTAAATTGTTATCACTGGTATAGTGCGTGTGTGCTCCACAACAATGTTAACTGATATAAAATTAAATTTAACACATAACAAGTCTCTTCGAAGGCATCATACAGTGTAAACTTAAGAAATCCAAAAATAAGCTAGATCCAACTAAAATTAAACAATTACCAATATCGAGGGTTAACATGGGATACTTATGCTTTATTTTCATCTACGGGGGCTTTTTGCTCTTATTTCCCATTTTATTCTCTTTTTTTTTTACTTTTTAACCATGACTGTGCAATGTCTCATTCCATTAGGCTAACAGTGCTACCCTTTAACGAGCTTTCGACCAACGACTCCCAGACCATATAAGACCTTAGGGTGCTAGGTTTTAAGATACCCCTTCGGGCGTACTTACTCAAGTAACAAAGGCCCCGAAACAAGACTAGTCACGATATATATATTTCTTTTCATCATTTTTTCTTTTTTTTTTCCTTTTTTTAAAGCTTATATATCCCAAAATTTTCCCCCAAACTTAGGTTCTTATCAAACTTTAGCCATCACTACTTATTCTTCTCATTCTTTCATTTAAACTAGCATTATCTTTTAGAGTCCCATTATGTATCAATTTAAACTCAATCAATCAACAAGTTGTTTTTATTGTGTTATCCTTATTATACCAGTTTCAAACAGAAAAAAAATTCAATTCATAACAAGAAATCACATCAAAGCTCTAATAGTCAGTACTATACTTGCCTACTTAATCCCAATCTCATCATTGGCCAAAATAAACTGTAAATATCAAACAGCTGGACTCATGCAAGATGAACATAGTAACTAACTATTATTTTTAAATTTTTGAGTTTTTTGATTTTTTTTAATAATAAACCTAAACTATATTAACAACATATGCAAAATAACATAATATAAACATGAAACTAAACATGCAATAACGAACTAAACTAAACTCCCCCAAACTTAGCAATTACAATGTCCTCATTGTAAGAATATAGCAATAAGTAGAAGAGAACTTCCCTATAACCAGCTAAGCGTGAAGTGATGGTGATGGCGGCGACGATCATTTTCTTATCCATTGAACCTCCAATACCTGTAATGAATAGAGGCAACATGGATTAGATTATAAGAGAGCTTAATAAGCAAATTAATTCATATCTACTAAATAAACTAGTAAGTATATAAATATAAAAATTCATGGGTTGTCTGGTCAATGCTATCCAATTCCTCTTCGAAAATTGAGGAACCCTCCATCCATCGGAAATAATATAGCTTTTGGTAGGTTCCCATTTGTAATAGCCATTATATTAAAGTCACGTAGCATGCTTTCTTTAGATAAGATCACATTCAAGAACGTCCAGCATCTAGGTGTTTTCTTCATTGTGTCTGCGAGTATATTCTCGCATTGAGGCTTGTCAGACACAACAATTTCTTCTTCTATCTTCTCCAACTCATCGTACCATGGCTTCAAAGTTGTACTCGCTTTTACGTCACATGGAGTATTGCAAATGACATGACTACCAATTGGACAAGGTTTTGCAAATCTAACCAGATTCTTGAACTGTGGAGGAGAAGTCACTTGAGGCATAAATAACATCGACTCATCATTGTTGGTTCTCACAATTAGTTCTTCACCGACCTTGTTGTCATTATCCCCACTTGTCTCCTCTTTTTCAACATCTCGAGGCTCATCTAGTTGTAGATTTGGTTTAGGTTCTTCGTCAATTTCGTCATCCATGTCATAAAGCCAAGTGTTTGGAGGAAGGTTGCTTACGGCTTCGGTCATTTGCTCTATCTGATCCGCAAGATTTTGATTTTCCCTCGCTTGATTACTCATCTTCTCCTCATCTACTATGAACATGGATAATAATTCCCCCAGCCTTAAACTCTCTGTTTAAGTCTCGGAAGCCATGTATTGAGGACCATTGGTTGAGGCTGTGAAACGTTTTTCCATCCAATTATTAAAATTTTGGATTGACAGCTCCTAACTGTTTATAAACTCTTCTTTTTCTGCTATATCCCTTAACATGAATTCCATAAACTCTGAATTGTATTCTTGTCGCATTGGAGGTGAATATGAGAATTCCAGCGTGTATGTTGGACTTGGAGCAGAGTATTGGTCTTGATAGTTGTAGCTCCATGAAGAATCCGAGTGATACCCCCAAACTTGATGGTAATTATCATATGCATACTGGTTGAGGTATACACCACCTTGTTGTCTCCGCCCAAAACTAACGGTGCATTGATGACTCGGATGGTTGCCAGCACAATAGTCACACATGATTGCCATCCTTCGACTTTGTTGGGCTGCGATAACGTCCAACTTCCTCTAAAGTTCTTTAATTTGTACTGACATTGCGGAAAGTGTCGCGAGTCTGTCAATCTCCGTTTCTTTTGGTTGAGTCATGTTCGTGTATGACCATAGATACGCAAAGTCATCCATGGTACCTGAAAAGAGAGAAATATAGGAAGAGAATTAAAAATAAGAATAAAAATGTTTAAATTAAGACTAATTTGATTGAAACTAATATTGGGAAAGAGATATTAAACTAATTCCCCGGCAACGGCGCCAAAAACTTGTTGGATAAAATCTAGTTACACACAACACGCAAGTATACGTGGTTAACAAGTAATAAAGTGATAAGTTGAGTATCGTTCCCAGAGAGAATTATTTAATAAAAATCACCAAGTACTAACCCGTAACAAACTCAATCTTATTTAAACAAATGAATTTAATGTTATAAATTAAAATATTTAACTAAACCAATTCTAATTACCACTAATTAAAAATCAGACTATGGAGATTTAAGATCACAAATTCACTTATTGCTTCATTTAGGTTAACACACTTCTCATCAATTATTCTCTATCCCGAATTGTTAATCAAGACCACGAAAGTAGTATTAACCACCTCTCGATGCACTAATACCGTATTAACGTCAATCTACAATTAAGATAGAAATCCGTTAAACACCTTAATCAACTAACCCACTATATCTCTATGTGAATTACAATTGAAGAAGGTTGAAGAATAAGTTCTCTATCCGATTACATGCGATGTCAAGCATATCTCTACCTTAACACTCATCAAGTTTAAGCTACTAACAAAATCCTGAACACCTGCTATCATGATCAGATCTAAATCTATACTTCATCGCTTGAGTTCATATAAATTATCACAGTAATTGATGGCCAAGCAATTAAACAATTAAGTCCAAACAAAGAATTAGTTTATGATTATTGAATTTAAACTAAGAATCCACAATTGAATAATCATTAAAAGACAAAAATTAAAGAAGTAAAGAAGATAGAATCTATTGTATGTAGATTTAACGCTCCCTCCTTGCTCCTACTTTGAATCTTCAATGGTCTCCAAGTTGCATCAATCTCCAAATCTCATAAAAACTAGTGTTTTGATCTAATTTACTCTAATCTAATCTAATAGAATTCTTCCAAAAACTCCCCAATCTATCAATAATATCCCCTCTAATATGTGTTATTCCCCTCCTGTTATAAGCCTTTGTACATGTCTTTAAGTCCTATTGGAAGTCCTAGAATCAAACAACTCGAAATAATCCTTTTCAGACTCAAATTCGGACAAAATCTAATCTTTTTCGCATAGGCCAGCCCCGACTGGCTTTTTTTGATGCCCCCAAAATTAGGTATACATCACCCATCTTGGGTCGTCAGATACATGGTACATAATTCAAAATACAATTACTAATACAACTGTCGTGTACAATACGACAAAACATAACTGTGAGTTTGAATACAATTATTGTCTACTAGAGATTATACAAACTCAAAAAGAGTCCTCATTACAATTATTAACACACTATTTCACATAATAGTGAGGATTACTAATGCTATCCTCTGGACCGTCACTCCGTTCCCCGACTAGTCCCTGCTATGTTCTCATTTCCTGAAGAGAACAATGAAAGAAAGGTTGAGCTCAACTTGCCCAGTAAGAAATATTATGACTAAGATAATGCAGAATAAATTATCGTTAGCCTTCAACAGTATTAAATTGATAAAATATAACAACATCAAGTTTAACAGCAGCGGATCAAGCAATCCATTAAAAGAGTCAAGTAGAGAATAGAATCTACTATCTTTTATGATTTAAAAAGTTTTTAATCACTTTTATCGCTGAGACTCAGCTCAATAAATAATCCACATCATCAAATCATCCCTGTACTACAGGCCAAGGATATTCTTTAGTATCACGACAACGAATTATCCATGCACTATGGGCCAAAGATAATCGTGTTTTCATCAACGGTCCTGATCATACCATAAAACAATTCATCTTTGCTCCCTTGGCTGAAGAGAATCCATAGCCATAATCATACCAAAAACAGTCCATCAATGCACTACGGGCCAATGAGGACTTTTAATTTTCACATCATTTGTAACATTACGGTCATGATTATACCAAATAATCCCAGGTCATAATCATACCAAGTCCATCTATTCACTACAGGCCACAAATGACTTTCAACGTAACATAAACACGAGGATGATGACAATGATATAAGAATTCAATAAAACAAGTTCAAGAATTAATTTGTCCAATAACTAGTAATGTCCAAATTGTCCACATGATACTGTTTTATAGAGTAAAATTCAAGAATGATCAGAAGAATATTTCCATGAAAAGATACTGGATGAAGCGCAAATATCAAGGATATTCTACTAATTTCATGGAGTATAGAAGTTAAAACTTTAACCAACTGAGTATAATAAAGAATGAAATAACAAAAGAAATCACCATGCATGCGGTACTTCGCATTGACAGGTTATTCCAACAGAATAATAATAATGGAACCAGGTCATGTAAAATTTGCACCGACAGGATGTTCCAACAGAATAATAAAGACGGAACCAGGTCCGGTGGTGTAAAACACACAGACAGGATGTTCCAACGAAATAATAATAAAGACGGAACCAGGTCCGATGTAAAACACACAGACAGGATGTTCCAACGGAATAATAATAAAGACGGAACCAGGTCCGGTGTAAACACACAGACAGGATGTTCCAACTGAATAATAGAAGAATGTCACCAAGTATAGGGTAGACCGCGTATACAGGTTATTCCAACAGAATAATAAGATATAGAATAACAACAGTTCTCTTCATGAATAAGAAAGAATAACACCCCTTACCGTAA
The DNA here is from genome assembly GCA_020205505.1 of Panax japonicus. NCBI lineage: Eukaryota > Viridiplantae > Streptophyta > Magnoliopsida > Apiales > Araliaceae > Panax > Panax japonicus. The sequence continues at coordinate 794,162 of JAINUV010001490.1, forward strand.
CAGAAACTGGATATAGAAAAAGAAAAGTTAAGTAGCAAAAAGCTTTTCTTCTCTCTCTCTATAGTTTCTCTCTTTAGAGTTCAGTGAATTCGTAAGAAAATAATGAAGAAATGAGCTTCTATTTATAGGAAAATGGAATGCATAGTAACTAATCCATGAACGGTCCAGATTGATTTTCTTTAATCTGACGGTCCATATTTAAAGAAAAATCTTTTAAATAAAATATAATATATTCTATTTATATAAAAAGATTTTTACTATACAAATACTATGCAACACTATGCAACACTATGCATAATAAAATATAATATATTCTATTTATAGAATAACTTTAATAAAGTATTCTGTTTTATATAAAAAGATGTTTCTGTTTTATTACGTTAATAATACGAATAAAACAAAACGTCATCATCGCTATAATAATTCATATTATTAATCGACAATAATTTAATCAAACTAAGCGACTTCTCACATAAATATCAATAATCAATACCGCGTGCTACTATGCAACAACGCGTATTACTGTACTTTTACTACCCAATAGTTCAACAGTATCAACGGTAAAACTTCCGCCGTTATTTTCAATAAAATATTTTTGTCGTTTTCTCAATCCGACAATAATTCTGTTGTGGGGTCCACCAATAATTGTACCGTTGTACGAATATTTTTCGACACAAAGAATATTCCCTGACCAATCGAATATAATATAACAACTTGCATACTTTGCAAAATTTATAAATACTACCCACAACTATAATATTATCTCAAATTCACACCATAATATTAAAAAATTATTTTGAGAAAATTAATTCTTTATTCATTAAATCCGGGGTTTCACAATCTCCCCTCCTTATGGAATTTCGCCCTCGAAATTTACTTGCGTACTTGGTATGCCGAACATGTGAGGATACCTTTACTTCACTTCAAATTCTAACTCTTGAGATATAACCTTTGAGTGTTGAATACGATTCTTCTTATCCAAGATTGTAACACGTATCTCTTCAAACGTTAAATCATTCGCTATCTCGTCCGGTTCTAAATTAATAATGTGGTTCAGGTCGTCCACATATTTACGTAACATCGATACGAAAAAAAAACGTTATGAACAGGCAATATATTTGGCGATAAAACGAGTCTATAAGCCACAGTTCCTACTCAATCGAGGATTTCAAATGGGCCAATTAAATCGAGGATTGAGATTTTCTCTCTTCAACAACTCTTGCTTCTAAAATAACACCATCTTGAACCTTCTTCTTCATATTCATCAGATTCAGGTATGTAGCTTGAGCGTCTTTAACTTTATCGATTAAAGTCAGTTTTACTCGTATATTCGTTATCTTCACGTGGGTCCCTAGAGTCTTTAACTCTATCTTCATCATTTGTAAGTTATACGAAATGACTCTTTGTGTTAACAACATCGCACTTGTAAACGCATATGATCTTCTACTCAACACGTCAGCTACCACGTTCGCTCTTCCACGATGATATTGAATAGTACGATCGTAATCTTCAACAGCTCGAGTCAACGTCTTTGGTGCATGTTACTTTTGTTTTAGTTGAAAAAATTATTTTGGGGGTTTAAGAAATAGGTTTTGTACTGGTGTCAATACAAATTCGATTTCACGCTCTGGGGTAGGCTAAGAAGTCTTCTGGAATACGTCAAGAGATTTATTAATGATAAAAATATCATTCAAAACTGTTACTCACATCCAAGACTTGGATAGTACGTCACATTGATACCAACTGTGACTTCTATCCCTTAACCTAGATAGCACCTCACAATGATACCTATCAACTTGTTATCGTCATTCACGACGTTGCCTACAGAAAGTCTGGCTTCGGTGCATTCCACACAAGGAAGTCATCAACAAAAGGATCGGGGCTCTTTACTTATGGCTTGATACGACAATGATTGAATTTAGTGGTTTGGTTGCTTGAATTCACATAATAGGTTGGTTAGGAATATGAAAGCTAACAACCTTACGAAAAAAAATGATGAGTAGTTAATCAATCGTTTCCTAAAATCGCATCAAAGACAAGTATTTTCAAAGAGACAAGATCAACACGTAACGTGAAAGTGTCGATTTAAATCAAATAAGATTTATAAACAGTGGAGGTAACGAAGGTTTCTCCCAATGGAGTTTCAATAGATAAATCAAAGTTTAACTTATCCGGAGTTAAGTACAAACATTAAACACAACTAGGTGAAATAAAAGAGTGAGTAGAACCGGTATCTAACACGGTATAGACTTCGTAAGAGCTTATGATTAACTTACCCATGATAATTTTATTCAGGTTCCTCGTCACGAGAGAAAAAAAAATGCTCTCTCTTAAACTACCGGCTTTGGCTTATCTGGGACATCATTTGGCATCATTATCCCAGTTGGAATTGACTTCATCATATGACAAAATCGAGCTAGGTGACCTTCTCTTCCGCAATTAAAACATGTTTTGGACTGCTGCGTACAGTTTGGACGGATGTGTCCCTCCTGTCCGCATTTGAAACATACGACCGGTGGTCGTTCTTCTTCCTTTAAAACGGGTGCTGGTACCGATGTCTTTAGGTCATTGTTGAACCTTCTCTTCTTGAAATGTCCATTCTTATTATTTTGGCCATGATTACCACCGAAGTGGTTACCATTCTTGGCATGATAATTTCCCCCGCTATAGTTATCATTGTTCCGATGGCCATTGCCACCGGTACGATTATTATCGTGTTGTTGGTCATTACCTTTTGGTTGTGATGACTCATTATCGCGCTCCACTAACTGAGCCCTATTCACAATATCTGAATATAAACAAAGTTTGTGAGAAATGAGGTATTGACGTATTTGGGTTTCAAACCTCGCAAAAACATTCGCGTCATTCGCTCCTCATTATCGACCAAATGGGATGGAAACCGGGATAACTCCGCAAACTTAGCCTCGTACTGCGACACGGTCATATTGTTTTGCTCCAGCTTAATGAATTCTACCTCCTTCATGTGACGAATACTTTCATGAAAGTACTTGTCATTGAATAATTCTTGGAACTTCTCCCAAGACATCTTGAGTGCGTCAGGCTCGGTACGTTTTACAGATTCCCACCAATGATCTTCTTCTTCATGCAACATAAAGGTGGCAAAGGGAACCTTTTGCTCCTCGGAGCATCCCAAGACATCAAATATCTTGGTGATCTGCTTTAACCACGTCTCCGCCTTAAGTGGTTCTGGCTTTCCCAAAAACTCTGGTGGTCCCAGCTCCTTGAATTGCTTAGCGGTGACCAACCATGGGTTGCCATTGTTTCCTCCTGCATTATGAACAAGAGCCGCCTTCTACCGTTGTTGCATGAATTGCTCCTTAAACTGCTTAGCGGTGATCGTCCGAGAGTTATCAGTATTTTTACCTGCATTTTGGACAGGAGCTGCCTTAGTCTGTTGTTACATGAATTGCATAAAGCCTCTGACCATCCCATCATTCACCATTTCATCGGTGTTATTATTTTCATGAGGAGTATTGTCCTCTAGTTGCACATTATCCTGATTATTGATCTATGGAGACTCAACGGTCTCCTGTGCTCCATTGATAATCTCAACATTCTCAGATGCCATTTTCAAATACTGCCACAAAACAAGGGTTAATTAACATATCACATATTATCCCTATACTTTGACCGACCAATTAAATACAAAATAAATTTAAGTAGGTCATATTAGCGAAGGAATTCCCCGTCTCTCCCCTCCTAGTTCTAGTCTCACATCTTAGCCAGGGATCATATCCCTAAGTTTTGATACCAACTGTGACGCCCCCAAAATTAGGTATACATCACCCATCTTGGGTCGTCAGATACATGGTACATAATTCAAAATACAACTTACTAATACAACTGTCGTGTACAATACGATAAAACATAACTGTGAGTTTGAATACAATTATTGTCTACTAGAGATTATACAAACTCAAAAAGAATCCTCATTACAATTATTAACACACTATTTCACATAATAGTGAGGACTACTAATGCTATTCTCTGGACCGTCACTCCGTTCCCCGACTAGTCCCTGCTATGTTCTCATTTCCTGAAGAGAACAGTGAAAGAAAGGGTGAGCTCAACTAGCCCAGTAAGAAATATTATGACTAAGATAATGCAGAATAAATTATCGTTAGCCTTCAACAGTATTAAACTGATAAAATATAACAACATCAAGTTTAACAGCAGCGGATCAAGCAATCCATTAAAAGAGTCAATTAGAGAATAGAATCTACTATCTTTTATGATTTAAAAAGTTTTTAATCACTTTTATCGCTGAGACTCAGCTCAATAAATAATCCACATCATTAAATCATCCCTACACTACAGGCCAAGGATATTCTTTAGTATCACGACCACGAATTATCCATGCACTACGGGCCAAAGATAATTGTGTTTTCATCAATGGTCCTGATCATACCATAAAACAATTCATCTTTGCTCCCTTGGCCGAAGAGAATCCATAGCCATAATCATACCAAAAACTGTCCATCAATGCACTACGGGCCAATGAGGACTTTTAATTTTCACATCATTTGTAACATTACGGTCATGATTATACCGAATAATCCATGGTCATAATCATACCAAGTCCATCTATGCACTACAGGCCACAGATGACTTTCAACATAACATAAACACGAGGATGATGACAATGATATAAGATTTCAATAAAACAAGTTCAAGAATTAATTTGTCCAATAACTACTAATGTCCAAATTGTCCACATGATACTACTTTATAGAGTAAAATTCAAGAATGATCAGAAGAATATTTCCATGAAAAGATACTGGATGAAGCGCAAATATCAATGATATTCTACTAATTTCATGGAGTATAGAAGTCAAAACTTTAACCAACTGAGTATAATAAAGAATGAAATAACAAAAGAAATCACCATGCATGAGGTACTTCGCATCGACAGGTTATTCCAACAGAATAATAATAATGGAATCAGGTCAGGCAAAATTTGCACCGACAGGATGTTCCAACAGAATAATAAAGACGGAACCAGGTCCGGTGGTGTAAAACACACAGACAGGATGTTCCAACAGAATAATAATAAAGACGGAACCAGGTCCGGTGTAAAACACACAGACAGGATGTTCCAACGGAATAATAATAAAGACGGAACCAGGTCCGGTGTAAACACACAGACAGGATGTTCCAACTGAATAATAGAAGAATGTCACCAAGTATAGGGTAGACCGCGTATACAGGTTATTCCAACAGAATAATAAGAAATGGAATAACAACAATTCTCTTCATGAATAAGAAAGAATAACACCCCTTACCGTAACAGAAACTGGATATAGAAAAAGAAAAGTTAAGTAGCAAAAAGCTTTTCTTCTCTCTCTCTATAGTTTCTCTCTCTAGAGTTCAGTGAATTCGTAAGAAAATAATGAAGAAATGAGCTTCTATTTATAGGAAAATGGAATGCATAGTAACTAATCCATTAATGGTCCAGATTAATTTACTTTAATCTGACGGTCCATATTTAAAGAAAAATCTTTTAAATAAAATATAATATATATTCTATTTATATAAAAAGATTTTTACTATGCAAACACTATGCAACACTATGCAAAATACTATGCAATACTATGCATAATAAAATATAATATATTCTATTTATAGAATAACTTTAATAAAGTATTTTGTTTTATATAAAAAGATGTTTCTGTTTTATTACGTTAATAATACGAATAAAACAAAACGTCATCATCGCTATAATAACTCATATTATTAATCGACAATAATTGAATCAAACTGAGCGACTTCTCACATAAATATCAATAATCAATACCGTGTGCTACTATGCAACAACGCGTATTACTGTACTTTTACTACCCAGTAGTTCAACAGTATCAACGGTAAAACTTCCGCCGTTATTTTCAATAAAATATTTTTGTCGTTTTTCTCAATCCGACAATAATTCTGTTGTGGGGTCCACCAAAATTGTACCATCGTACGAATATTTTCTGACACAAAGAATATTCCCTGAACAATCGAATATAATATAACAACTTGCATACTTTGCAAAATTTATAAATACTACCCACAACTATAATATTATCTCAAATTCACACCATAATATTAAAAAATTATTTTGAGAAAATTAATTCTTTATTCATAAAATCTGTGGTTTCACATTTTTCCTTTGTAAAAACCTATCCCTGGCTGGCTAGTGGACTGCTAAAATGCCCAGGACCCCAGCCCCGGCTGGATCCTAAGGCTAAAAAGGTCCAGCCCCGGCTGGGTACTAATCTGCCAATTCAATTTTCTACTGGAACCTCCTCTGTTAAAATTTCCATAACCATTAAATCGAGAGGAGTTAAAGGGCCCGCAACCTATCAAATCGAAGATATCGAGGAGATCTACAACTTTCATTCTTTGAGCTTTCAAAAATAACAAACGCATGATGGTCGAAATCGGACTGGAAGTGACTGTTATGCAAATGACCACCCAAAACGGTGAAGTTCAACGTCCGTTGGTAGAAATGTCATAACCCTTTCATCCGAACTTCGATTTGAATGATTCAAGATGTTCCGAAAATCTAAGAAAATGCTCTACAATATAGTCCAAGCTCCAAGCCAAGAACATGAAATAAACATAAAAGCACAAACAATATCCGGATTGCTTTTTCCTTGCATTTTCCTTACCAATAGTCGCTCACACCGCTCCGAAACGTATAACCTACAAAATGAACATGAAATGCATGAAAAGTAAATAAGAAACATGAGTTTAAGCAATAAATTCTAGTAATAGATACTGGATAAGTAGTTCTAAAATCTATTTATCAAATATTTTAGGAGAATTTAATTTAACAAGTTTTTGGCGCCGTTGCCGGGGAATTAGTTTAATACATTTTATTCAATATTAGCTTCAATCAAATTAGTCTTAATTTAAACATTTTTATTTTTATTTTTAATTCTCTTCCTATATTTCTCTCTTTTCAGGTACCATGGATGAATTTGCGTATCAATGGACATACACGAACATGACTTGACCAAATGAAGCGGAGATTGACAGACTCGTGACACTCTCCGCAATGTCAGCACAAATTGAAGAACTTTCGAGGAAGTTGGACGTTATCGCAGCCCAACAGTGTCGAAGGATGGCAGTTACATGTGGCTATTGTGCTGGAAACCATTCAAGCCATCAATGCACCATCAATCTTGGGCCGGTAGAGTATGATGGTATAACTACCTCACTCAGTATGCATATGATAATTATGATCAAGTTTGGGGGTATCACCCGGATTCTTCATGGAGATACAACTATCAATACCAATACTCTGCTCCAAGTCCAACATACACGCCGTAATTCTCATATTCACCTCCAATGCGACAAGAAGACAATTCAGAGTTTATGGAATTCATGTTAAGGGCTATAGCAGAAAAAGAAGAGTTTATAAATAGTCAGGAGCTGTCAATCAAAAAGTTTAATAATTGGATGGAACAACATGTCACAACCTCAACCAATGGTCATCAGTACATGGCTTCCGAGACTGAAACAGAAGATTCAAGGCTGGAGGAATTATTTTCCAAGTTCGTAGCATCAACTGAGGAGAGAATGAAGAATCTAAAGCGGTCAATTCAGAATCAAGAGATATCAATTCAGAATCTGCAGAATAAGATAGATCAAATGACCAAAGCCGTAAGCAACCTTCCTCTAAACACTTGGCTTTATGACATGGATGACGAAATTGACGGAGAACTGAACCAAATCTACAACTGGATGAGCCTCAAGATGTTGAAAAAGAGGAGACAAGTAGGGATAATGACATTAAGGTAGGTGAAGAACTAGCTATGAGTACCAACGGGGATGAGTTGATGTTATTAGTGCCCCATGTTCCTTCTCCGCCAAAGATCAAGGGTCCAGTTAGATTTGTAAAACCGTACCCGCTTGGTAGTCATGTCGTCGGTAAGGCTCTTTATGACATGAGAGCTAGTGCAACAATGAAGCCCTGGTGGGACGAGAAAGAGAAGATAGACGAAGAGCTCATTGTGTTTGACACACTTCCATGCCCAGATATGATCACAAACACAATAGAGATAACACCTAGTTATTTTCCCTTCTTCATGGAGATCATACCAAATCAGAGCATGTTAGGTGACTTTGATGCATTGGCCATCGTAAATGAGAACCTACCAAAAGTTATATTATTTCTGATGGATGGAGGGTTCCTCAATTTTCAAAGAGAAATTGGATAGCATTGACCAGACAAAGTCAGGCTGAAAGACTATAAATCAAGCGCTGACTGGGAGGCAACCCAGGAATTTTTATATTTATATGCTTTCCTAGTTTATTTAGTAGATAAGAATTAATTTGCTTATTAACCTCTCTTATAATCTAATCCATGTTGTCTCTCTTCATTACAGGTATTGGAGGTCCAATAGATAGCAAAATGAACGTCTCAGCCATCGCCACCATCAACTCACGCTTAGCTGATTACAGGGAAGTTCTCTTTTACTTACCACTATATTCTTACAATGAGGACATTGTAATTGCTAAGTTTGGGGGAGAGTTTAGTTTAGTTCATTATTAAATATTTAGTTTCATGATTATGTTATGTTATTTTGCATATGTTGTTAATATAGTTTAGGTTTATTATTAAAAAAATCAAAAAATTCAAAAATACAAAAATAATAGTTATTTACTGTTAGTTATTATGTTCATCTTGCATGAGTCCAGCTGTTTGATGAGTTACATTCTATTTTGGCCAATGATGAGATTGAGATTGAGTAGGCAAGTATAGTACTGACTATTAGAGCTTTGATGTGATTTCTTGTTATGAATTGAATTTTTTTCTGTTTGAAACTGGTATAATAAGGATAGCACAGTAAAAACAACTTGTTGATTGATTGAGTTTAAATTGATACATAATGGGACTCTAAAGGATAATGCTAGTTTGAATGAAAGAATGAGAAGAATAACTAGTGATGGCTAAAGTTCGATAAGAACCTAAGTTTGAGGGAAAAATTTGGGATATATAAGCTTTAAAAAAAAGGAAAAAAAAAGAAAAAATGATGAAAAGAAAAAAAAAATACCGTGGCTAGTTTTGTTTCAGGGCCTTTGTTACTTGAGTAAGTACGCCCAAAGGGGTATCTTAAAACCTAGCGCCCTAAGGTCTTATATGGTCTGGGAGTCGTTGGTCGAAAGCTCGTTAAGGGGTAGCACTGTTAACCTAATGGAATGAGACATTACACAGTCATGGTTAAAAAGTAGTTAAAAAGTAAAAAAAAAAAGAGAATAAAACGGGAAATAAGAGCAAAAAGTCCTCGTAGATGAAAATAAAGCATAAGTATCCCATGTTAACCCTCGATATTGGTAATTATTTGATTTTAGTTGGATCTAGCTTGTTTTTGGATTTCTTAAGTTTACACTGTATGATGCCTTCGAAGAGACTTGTTATGTGTTAAATTTAATTTTATATCAGTTAACATTGTTGTGGAGCACACACGCACTATACCAGTGATAAAAATTTTAGACTTGATGATTGACTAGGAAATTGTTGATTGGTTTTGATATGAAGTATTATCGTGTTTGTTTGATTGCTATAAGGCCGAGTGAATAGATTTGTGTTTATCAATACTGCTGGATTCGTAGGCATGTAGATTAGTTGTATTTCATTTCATTGCATTGCATTGCATTTTTGATTTGTTTTTACTTGAGGACAAGCAAAGGTTTAAGTTTGGGGGTATTTGATAAGTAGGTTTTATACCTACTTATCCGGTATCTATTACTTGAATTTGTTGCTTAAACTCATGTTTCTTAGTTACTTTTCATGCATTTCATGTTCATTTTGTAGGTTATACGTTTGGGAGCGGTGTGAGCGACTATTGGTAAGGAAAAGCAAGGAAAAAGCAATTCGGACATCGTTTATGCTTTCATGTTTAATTCATTTTCTTGGCTTGGAGCTTATACTATATTGTAGAGCATTTTCTTAGCTTTTTGGAACATATTGAATCATTCAAATCGGATTTCGGATGAAAGAGTTATGACATTTCTACCAACAGACGTTGAACTTCACCGTTTTGGGTGGTCATTTATATAGCAGTCACTTCCAGTCCAATTTCGACCTTCATTCGTTTGTTATTTCTGAAATATCAAAGAATAAAAGTTGTAGATCTCGTCAATAGATTCGATTTGATAGGTCGCGGGCCCCGTAACACCTCTCGGTTTAAAGGTTATGGCAATTTTAACAGAGGAGGTTCCAGTAGAAAATTAATTGGCGGTTTGCACCTTAGCCGGGGCTGGACGTTTTTGTGCCTTAGGACCCAGCCGGGGCTGGGGTCCTGGGCGTCTTAGCAGTCCACTACCCAGTCGGGGCTAGGTTTTTATAAAGGAAAAAGCCAGTCGGGGCTGGGTATGCGCGAAAAAGAGTAGATTTTGTCTGAATTTGAGTCCGAAAAAGATTGTTTTGAGTTTTTTGATTCAAGGACTTCCAAGAGGATTTAAATACATGTACAAAGGCTTATAAAAGGAGGGGAATAACATATATTATAGGAGAATTTTTAGGAGATTAGAGAGCATTCTATTTGTTGGGCTTCGGCACAGAAACGCACATCGGAAATTAAAATTTTAAAGCAATTTCCGAAACCCTAAAACAGGATCCATGTGAAAAATCAATTAATTCTGAGTTTTAGAGATTATACCAGATATGAAAAAAAACGAGAATCTGAAACTGACTTCGCCTCGAATCTCCAACACAATACAAACCGATTGCGCCTCTACGGTATCCACACGAACGCCGCACGAACCATCGAACGATTCTGCAATAAGAAGGACTTGCGGTACTAGCCACCAAAAGGAATAGATTTTCTAAAAATGTTTTCTCTCTAGTCTCTCTCTAAGAGTGGCTAGGGTTTTTCAATTATGATATCTCCCTATGTAGCTTCTATATATCATATATATAGTAGTTAAAAGGAATTAATCAAATCAAAACCTAATTTCATAAAATCTGAATTTATATATATATATATATATATATATATCTCTCTTAATTAAGTCTTACTTAATTAATATACATATATACAAATTATCCTTTTTATTTAAATTCGTGATTTAAATACTATTAATCATATTAATATATTTAAATCCTTAAAATTTAAATTAATTCCCTTTTAAATAACGTTCTATGTGTGTGACCCTATAGGTTATATTATTACGTTGGCAATAATTTTAAAATCATATTATAAAATTATAAACAGTGAGCGACATCTAGTAATGCATCACTGCTACCCAAGTAATAATAAGATCGATGATTCGATGCAACCTTTTCGTGACCAATGTTTCAATGTAATTTAATCCTTTTAACCTTAATATCCTAGATTAAACTCGAGTCATGGAATGTGTCATACTCTTCATAATTTAATCTGAGTTTTCTTGATCAATGAGTAGAATATATGAAACAAATCACTATTTGAGCATGACCATGCATTTCATAGTCCTACTCAATCAAGTGGCCTATGGATATCACCTATAATATATAGGATGGTTAAATTCCGTCTAGATCACTCATATTTCTCACACGATTAATGATGAACCCAATAATCACCTTTATAGTCCACCCTATTAAAGGTGACATTTGATGATATCAAAGTACATAAATTCTCTTGTAGTAATATATCGATTTCACGTCGGAGGAACATTACATCATTGTCACTATGAAAATTGCTAATGACACTTCGCATAATGCTCCATATAGAATTCTCATGGTGGGTCTGTCCAGTACATCGTTCTCTAATATGTACCTATGCATTGACTTAATATCTCATATATTTATGACCAATGAGATTTGGTCATCAGTCAATCCACATACTAGTCTCAATGCATTATTGTTGTCCCATCAACAATGATACTCGACTAGGGACATTTAAGAACACTTATACTAATGCTAATATATAATCTCATGTTCAAGCCACATACTTGAAACTATATAATTTGTATCACTATTCTAAGGAATTTTATTATGTTAACAATTATATTATGCAGTAAATAAAACCATAATAAAATAATATATTTATTCAATCAAATATAATTTCAAAACGTTAAGCAATTATATCAAATAATTGGCCTCTAGGGCATAAACTCTAACAGTCTTCCACTTGCACTAGAGCCAATCACTCATGTATCTAATACCCATGGAACTAGTGTGACCGTCGTGCTTCTGCTGCGACAAAGCCTTGGTTAGTGGATCTGGAACATTATCATCTGTTGGCACTCTTCTTATATGTACATCTCCTCCATCAATGATTTCACGGATGAGATGGTACCACCTAAGTATATGCTTGGATCGTTGTTGAGATCTGGGTTCCGGGTTCCTTAGCCTGTGCAATGACTCCATTATTATCACAGTATAGAGCAACTGGATCAACAATGGTTGGAACAACACCAAGTTCAGTGATGAACTTTTTAATCCATACAGCCTCCTTGGCTGCACTAGAAGCAGCAATATACTCAGCCTCTGTTGTAGAATCAGCTACTGTCTCTTACTTCAAACTTTTCCAGCTAACAGCACCACCATTAAGGTAAAACACAAAACCTGACTGAGACTTATAGTCATCATTGTCAGTCTGGAAACTAGCATCTGTGTAACCTTTTACTGCTAGTTCGTCTTCACCTCCATATACCAAGAATGAATCCTTAGTCCTTTACAGGTACTTGAAGATATTCTTGACTGCTGTCCAATGACCTTCACCTAGATTCGACTGGTATCTGCTCGTCATGCTCAAAGCATATGAAACATCCGGACGAGTACATATCATTGCATACATGATAGATCCAATTGCCAAAGCATAAGAGATCTTTCTCATACGCTCCTCATCATCTTATGATTTAGGACATTGGGCCTTAGAGATCTTTACACCATGAGTCACAGGTAAGTTTCCTCTTTTCGCTTCTTGCATGCTGAACCGTTTCAACACTTTATCAATATATGTACTTTGACTTAGGCCGAGCATTTTTCTTGATTTATCTCTATAGATCTTGATACCTAAAATGTAAGCAGCATCGCCCAAATCTTTCATGGAGAAACATTTTCCTAACCATGTTTTTACATCCTGTAAGGAAGGAATGTCATTCCCAATAATTAATATGTCATCAACATATAATACTAGGAATACAATGTGACTCCCACTAACATTCTTATATACACAAGGTTCTTCTTCATTTTTAATAAAGCCAAATTCTTTTTTCTGCTTCATCAAATTGAAGATTCCAACTCTGAGAGGCTTGCTTCAATCCATAAATGGATTGCTGCAGCTTACATACCTTTCCAGCATCCTTTGGAGTGACAAAACCCTCAGGTTGTGTCATATACACATCCTCAAGGAGATTTCCGTTAAGGAAAGCAGTTTTGACATCCATCTGCCAGATTTCGTAATCATAAAAAGCTGCAATAGCAAGTAAGATCTTGATGGATTTAACCATTGCCATTGGAGAGAAGGTTTCATTATAGTCAACACCTTGAATTTGTTTGAAACCTTTTGCTACCAGTCGGCCTTTATAGGTTTGTACATTACCATCCATGTCGGTTTTCTTCTTGAAAACCCACTTGCACCCTATTGATTTTACCCCTTCGGGTGGATTAACCAGAGTCCATACTTGGTTAGTATACATGGAGTCCATCTCAGATTTCATGGCTTCAAGCCATTTCTCAGAATCTGGTCCATTCATAGCTTCTTGGTAGGAAGCAGGCTCATCTTGATCTATGAGCATCACATCGCCGTTTTGAGTCACAAGATATCCATAATATCTCTCAGGCTCTTGGCGTGTCCTACCAGATCTACGAATGACTTGTGTAATTTGAGCAGGTTCACTTTCCACAATTTCTTGTGGTTCCAACTCAGGTTCAATGATATTTTGTGGTTCTCAAATTTCTTCGAGTTCTACTTTCCTCCCACTGTTTCCTTTAGAGACAAATTCTCTTTCTAGAAAAATACCAGTTCGAGCAACAACCACTTTGTTCTCAGAAGGTTTGTAGAAATAATACTCTTTTGTTTCCTTTGGGTATCCCACAAAATTTCATTTGTCAGATTTGGGTCCGAGCTTGTCAGAATCCAGACGTTTTACGAACGCCTCCAACCCCAAATCTTCATGAACGACATACTAGGACGTTTCCCAGTCCACATTTCATATGGTGTCTTTTGAACCGTCTTTGTAGGAACACGGTTAAGTGTGAATGCAGCTGTCTCTAGGGCATGACGCCAGAAGCTTATTGGAAGATCTACATGACTCATCATTGATCGTACCATGTCCAACAAGGTTCAATTCCTCCTCTCAGATACACCATTCCATTGCGGTGTTCCAGGTGGAGTGAGCTGTGATATAATACCACACTCCTTTAGAAGGTCATCAAAGTCTTGGCTTAAGTATTCACCTCCTCGATCGGATCGAAGGGATTTTATGCTTTTGCCAAATTGGTTTTGAACTTCATTCTTGAATTCCTTGAACTTTTCAAAGGATTAGGATTTGTGTCTCATAAGATACACATATCCATATCTACTAAAGTCGTCAGTAAATGTAATGAAGTAATAAAACCAACCTCTTGCTAACGAACTCATGGGTCTACGTACATCACTATGTATAAGTCCCAATACATTGCTAGCTCGTTCACTGTGTCCAGTGAAAGGGGATTTAGTCATCTTGCCTAATAAACAAGACTCGTATTTCTCATATGATTCAAAATCAAATGAATCCAAGAACCCATCTTTATGGAGTTTGGATATGCGTTTCTCATTTATATGGCCTAAACGACAGTGCCAGAGATATGTCGGATTTGAATCATTTGATTTAAATCGTTTTGTATTTATGTTATAGATAGGCATTTCTAAATCAAGAATATAGAGACCGTTAAACAATTATGTAACACCATAACAAATATCATTTAAGTAAAACAAACAACGGTTGTTATTTATTATAAATGAAAAACCTTTCTTGTCCAAACAAGAAACAGAAATAATGTTTTTACTTATAGCAGGCACAAAATAACAATCTTCTAATTCTAAAACTAGCCCAGTGGGCAAAGATAAATGATAAGTTCCTACGGCCAGTGCAGCAACTTTTGCTCTATTTCCAACTCGTAGGTCAACCTCTCCTTTCGCCAAAGTTCTACTCCTTCGGAGTCCCTACACATTAACATAAATGTGAGAACCACATCCAATATCCAATACCCATGATGTAGAAGTAGACAAGTTGACTTCTATAACATATATACCTGAATCAGAAGTCGTACTTCCTTTTCTTTTCTTCACTTCTTCCAGATAAGCATGACAGTTCCTTTTCAAGTGTCTAGGTTTTCCACAGAAGTGACATTCACCTTCTTTAGCCACCCCACCTTTAGGTTTTAAAGCCTGTTTGGTTTTGGAATTGGGTTTGGCAAAAGATTTAGATCCTATCTTCTTTTTGCCTTTCCAATTTCCCTTAGCATTCCCCTTTTGCACCATCATTATGGGAGCGGGTCCTGCCTTTTTCATGTTGTTCTCGGCAGTTCTTAACATGTTCAACAACTCAGTAAGGGGTTTCTCAATTTCATTCATAAGATAGTTCATAACAAATTGAGAGTAGCTGTTGTTCAAAGATTGCAAAACAAGGTCAGTTTGGGCTTCCGGAGTGATTGGAAAACCCAACCTATCAAGGTACTCAATATACCCAATCATTTTCAGCACATGTGGACCAACTGGATCACGTTCACCCATTTTGCAGTGATACAATGCCTTGCTTGTATCATACCTCTCTTGTCGAGCATGCCCTTCGAACAATTTCTCGAGATGCTCGATCATCTCATAAGCATCCATCAACTCATGTTGCTTTTGAAGCTCAGCATTCATGGTTGTTAGCATGACACAACTCACATCCAGAGCATCATCTTGATGCTTCTTGTAAGCATTGTGCTCCGCACGTGGTGCAATGACAGCTGGTGCTGCAGGAATGGGCCCATCAAGGACATATAGCTTACGCTCTTATTTGAGGACAATCCTAAAGTTCCTATGCTAGTCAAGGAAATTAATTCCACTTAGCTTGTCCTTTTCAAGGACTGATCGTAATGAAAGACTATTTGTGTTGTTGTTGTTTGCCATTTGATATCTACAATTTATAAGTACAAAAATAATAAGTCAAATTACAGAGTTGATATTATATAATTGATAATAATACATTCAAAATATACCTCCCACTATTTTATTCAAATTAATAGCCCTCACCATTAATTCGGAAAGTATTTTCTATTAAATCTTTCTAGTGAGCCAAGATCCATATTTCATTATGCCTTAAGTTAGCTTTGGCTATTCTCTCAAAACATAATTATTTAGGTAGACAACCCTTTGTCAAATATATCATATATAACTCCTGGATAGTTTGGTAAACAACATTTGTTTCTAGTCCATCTAATGGTACCAACCAAACTCTATGCCTCTAAGTCCACAATCCTATTGGTACCAACAACATTTTAATAGTTTGGATATCTCAATTATCTTATCGCATCTTACCTAGATAAATAGGGTACTTTGCTTTGACAAACCTACATCTATTGATCAAGGTCTTGATGAGTGTTATTCATTGGAAGACATCTGATTTAGACTTAATAATTTAATGAGGGATTTTATTAATTTAGATCTCAACAATTTTAATCTTATTAAGCATGCACATTATTAATCATATCATATCGCATACAAGCATAAATAAAGTGCAAAATTAAATGTGTCACAGTTATGGCCCAATCCACTATCAATCTTTTCAAGCTAATGAAAGATTGAAGGTCAATCTAAGGTGGTAAAAGATCTTAAAATAAATAGCTTCCTTGGATCTTCCTCTAGCATGCGCCTCCTCTCCATCATCATCTTTCCATTGTGTTCTCCATCTTGACATCTTCATCAATTACAGATTATTACATGACATAAAGAAACCTCGAGTTACATTCGAGGGGATTTAGATGAGAAGAGAATATTACATTAGAATTTATAGAAAGGCACAACATGCAAGCCGTATTTCAAAACCAAAAACCACTAACCTATGGGTCAAAAGGCCATAACTGTGCACCATGCATATTACAATAAGCACATAACAATTTATATATAATTAAAGAAAAATATATATAAAATATAGGGGACACGACCATCGTGCGCTACGACGGGGGGTCCAAGGGGGGGTCTCCCCCCTGGTGGTGGTCCGATTGACCGATCAGCCGACGGGTGGTCCGGCTGACCGGTCAGCGAGCGGGGTCGGGGGCAGCGCCCTTGGAAAAAAAATTTCGAACTACATTCTGTATTGCAGAATTTTTCCATACGAATCTCTGAAACAGTTTCAGAATCATACATTTTAATCCACCAAAACACCCATAATAACAAATCATATTTGTCCAGTTTCGATTTAATCATACTAAAACGAATAAAGTACACCCAGAATTTATCATATATTTCTAGTTTCGATTAATCATATTAAAACAATTCTTCATGCTTCTAATCCGATTAGAATAGTTATATTGTTATTCCACCGATTAAAGATAAGATTAACAGTATTATCATATATATTACCAGAATACACATACAACGGAATATCATATATTCAATTTTATATCGGTAAACATGCATCATCATATACCATATATATCGAATACAATTAAAACACGTAATCTGAATTAATCTTTTCGCAAGTAGCTCTGATACCACTGTTGGGCTTCGGTACAAAAACGCACAGCGGAAATTAAAATTTTAAAGCAATTTCTGAAACCCTAAAATAGGTTCCATGCGAAAAATCAATTAATTATGAGGTTTAGAGATTATACCAGATATGAAAAAAAAACGAGAATCAGAAACCGACTGCGCCTCGAATCTCCAACGCAATACAAATCGATTGCGCCTCTACGGTATCCACACGAACGCCGCACGAACCGTCGAACGATTCTGTAATAAGAAGGACTTGCGGTACTAGCCACCAAAAGGAATGGATTTTCTGAAACTGTTTTCTCTCTAGTCTCTCTCTAAGAGCGGCTAGGGTTTTTCAATTATGATATCTTCCTAAGTAGCTGCTATATATCATATATATAGTAGTTAAAAGGAATTAGTCAAATCAAAACCTAATTTCATAAAATCTGAATTTATATATATATATATATATATATATATCTTAATTAAGTCTTACTTAATTAATATACATATATAAAAATTATCCTTTTAATTTAAATTCGTGTTTTAAATACTATTAATCTTATTAATATATTTAAATCCTTAAAATTTAAATTAATTCCCTTTTAAATAACGTTCTATGTGTGTGACCCTATAGGTTATTATTACGTTGACAATAATTTTAAAATCATATTATAAAATTATAAACAGTGAGCGGCATCTAGTAATCCATCACTGCTACCCAAGTAATAATAAGATCGATGATTCGATGCAACCTTTTCGTGACCAATGTTTCAATGTAATTTAATCCTTTTAACCTTAATATCCTAGATTAAACTCGAGTCATGGAATGTGTCATATTCTTCATAATTTAATCTGAGTTTTCTTGATCAATGAGTAGAATATATGAAACAAATCACTATTTGAGCATGTCCATGGATTTCATAGTCCTACTCAATCAAGAGGCCTATGGATATCACCTATAATATATAGGATGGTTAAATTCCATCTCGATCAGTCGTATTTCTCACACGATTAATGATGAACCCAATTATCACCTTTATAGTCCACCCTATTAAAGGTGACATTTGATGATATCAAAGTACATAAATTCTCGTGTAGTAATATAGCGATTTCAGGTCGGAGGACCATTATATCATTGTCACTATGAGAATTGCTATTGACACTTCGCATAATGCTCCATATAGAATTCTCATGGTGGGCATGTCCAGTACATCGTTCTCTAATATGTACCTATGCATTGACTTAATATCTTATATATTTATGACCAATGAGATTTGGTCATCAGTCAATCCACATACTAGTCTCAATGCATCATTGTTGTCCTATCAACAATGATACTTGACTAGGGACATTTAAGAACACTGATACTAATGGTAATATATAATGTGACAACCCGAGAATTTGGACAATTTATTAAAATCTTAAAAGATTGATTTAAGGTCAAATAATAGATCTTGACAGAAAATGAGTGTATGCGTTTGATGTTATTGGGATGGAATTTTGAGGATTTCAAAATTCTGTGAAGGATATAGGTGAATTATTCAGGATTAAGGGTATACGAGAATATGTTCTGTGAATATGATAATATTTGTGTACAGAATGTGGATAAGGATCAAATTTTGATCAAGATAAGTTACATAAGTGACAAACCCTAAATTCATGATAAGAATATGGTGATTAAGTTAGAAAACCCTAATGATATGTTCAGAAACCCTAATTTCAGTATGGAGAATTTAACCCCTAATTTGGGAATCCTAATGTGAAGTATTAAACCCTAAGGGTTAAAAAGTTGTGCGTAAGGAATATGAACATTATGTGATGGTTTATATATTTGTTTATTATATAAACAAACAAAAGAAACTAGTCTAATCCTAATTATATATTAGGAATGAAGGATTGAATAACTTAATAGGTTATGGTAAGGGAGAATATTATTATTTATATTATATACTATCATTAAGAGATTTATTTTATATATCTCAAATGATTAATTTTATAACCTAATTATAGCAAGTCTAATTGGGTTAAGGAAATAAGTGTGCATGAGTAAAGATTTGTGTTATAATTGAGGAAATGAAAATCCTAATTAAATGATTTGGGTTGGATAAGAATTTAAGGTATTGGATTATGTATATTTTATAGCTCAAGTGTTGGCCAATGAAATTGGTTAGAGGCCCAAGCAATACATTAATAAGTGATGGCCCAATTTTGGAGCCCAATTGAAGGAATGACAGTTTATACATTTAGGATAATAGATATTTCATTTACAAGAAGCAAACTTGGTAAGAATTTGGCCAAGTGGCCGGCTATTGAATGAGGAAAGAAAGAGGGGAAACACATGGTTAAATCATTAGGCAACATTTGGTTACCTACTCCTACCAAACATTTACCAACTATCCACCAACTCCCACTTACTCTTCTTATGTGTCATTTTGTAATTTAGCCAACATATTTGTTCAAGTTGGTAAGTAATCTCTTGGTAGTTAAGAGAGTGTGAGAAAGAGAGAAGTGGTGGATGCATTACTGGGCCATATGGCCGGTTCTAGTGAAGAGAGGAGAGGGGGGATGAATGTATTAATTATCTACTTTAGTTGGTGAACAACTCTTCACCAACTAGCCATGTGTCGTCTTATTATTTTTGCCAACACTTATGGACATTCTTGCAAGCAAAGTTTTAGTGGTTAGTGTGAGAGAGAAAGAGTAAGAATTAGTGGGATCTAGTAATGCTTCATGGCCGGTTATGGAAGGGAAGAAAAGAGAGGGTGGCATGTAATAATTTAAGCCACAATTTGTAAAAATATGTACAAGAATGCTAGGTGTCAAATGCATAAAGAAGCCACCTTATTTCACCAAGATTTCAAACAATCTAAGAGATATTGGAAGATATTATGGGATAAGCGGCAAGACTAGATAAGGAGGAAAAGAGATTAGATTAGATATACAAAATATATCTACTCAAATTACTAACCCCAAGACCCATTCCATTTCTCTCTCATTTCTTATTTTCCAACTAAGAACTAAAGAGAGAGAGAGAGAGAAAGTGTAGGATTTCGACTGCTCCAAAGAGAGAAAGAGAGAGAGGAGATTTTGATATTCATATACCCAAGATCCATCTCATATGGTAGAAGGAAAAGAAGGAAAAGCTAAGGTATAGCAAAAAATTTCTACTTATGTAGTCTATTTTCTTTGTGTTTTGATTTGATTTTTGACAACTTGAAGTAGTGATCTTAAGGTTTAAAATCTTAGATCTATGTATATATAAGTGTTTCATGTTTAGATATAACATTTTGGAAGATCAAAAGTTAGACCTAAAGTATGAAATGGAGGTTAGGTTTTTCAAAAGATAGAAAACCTAAATTTTTCTTAGCTTTGATTGTGTTTGATGCTTGTTTGATGAACTAAGAAACTTTGTTTCTAAAATCAAAAACTATGTATATACATGTTAATAAGTGTTTATTATTCGGATCTATCCATATGGGTGTTAAATTGGTGGGAATCAAAGGAAGAGAAAAATGTAATTTTTCCGGAAAAGTTTAAACTTTTAAAGTGTGAGCTAGGTTTTGATTTTTCTTGAAATATATGATGGATATTTGTGATTTATGTTCTTGGGATGATAGATCTATGTGTGAAGGATAAAAACCCTTTGGAATCACTCAAATAGGTTGAAAAATGAGCAAGTTATGGAATTTTTCCCAAACTACTCAAAGTTAAGAAAACTGTTAGAAGGACAGTTTTGAACAGTCACTTCCGGGCTAACTTCTGGGAGAATAATCTGTCCCAATATGGATTGTGATAGATGAAAATTGTAGATCGGAAAGATAAGAATCCAACAAAATTGACGGATCATTAATCGGAGTTATAGATTTCATTTTATTTAAGTTTTGGTGAAGGACTCCAAAACTGTCAAACGTCAAAAAGTTGCTGTCCAAGAAATTGTATGGGCTGTTTTGAAAACTTAAATTGTGTAATAAATTCTGGCCTTTTGGAAAATGAAAATATATGGTATTATGTAGCTCGTGTCCAAAAATGAGCTAATTCCGAGTTAAAACGATCAAGTTATGACCATTACAATTTTTGTGATTTTTTGACAGAAATCGCTATAAACGGAGTTCTACAACTCCGATTGCCACGAAATTTAAAATGGAGCATCACGTTAATATATATAAGGTTATGCCAAGAGATGGGAATGTTTGGAGTTAAGCACGAGGTAGCTAATTTCTTAAGTTACGCACTAGAAATGATTTTTGAAAAATACTAAAGGAAGTTAGAAAATTATTAAAAAAAATACTTTTTGTGTATGAAATACATGTATATATGTTTGACCAAAGGATAGGAAAATAATAAACTAATTTGGTATTTTCGTAAAATGGATATAGAATTCAGCTTGCTGGATTGTGTAATTGTGAATCCAGTTTACTGGATTAGAAAATCTGATGAATATAGCTTGCTGGATTGAAAAGAAGTTGACTGAATTGATGGATTGGTGAATCCAGGTTGCTGAATTAGAAATTTGGTTGCTAGATTTAGAATCCAGGTTACTGGATTAGTATTTAACTTACTAGGTGTTAACGAATAACTTATGAAATGAAAAAGCGAGTGTTAAATCATATAAATGTGATTTTATGGCATGGTTAAGTGCTTAGGCAGAGTTTAATTGAACTTAAACTCGATATTTATTCCAACTAGACCGTCGGGATGTTAAAATTGTGTCGGTTTCAACTCAAACTTAATAGTCTAACTTGATGCTAAGTCTTATGTGTTGTATAGACTGATAGGGTTATGTGTTATGTGTTTAGGTTATCCTGTGTATATATATAATAGTATTATATTGTGATGATATTATTCTAATATTGGAGATCTATATTACTAATATTAGGTCTTTGAGATAATGCGTTATAAATTGCGTTGCGGTAATCAACGGTTCAGGCAAGTTCTTTTTACTTAACTCTACTAAGAGTATTTTATTCAAGCTTATGGTTAATCATTGCTGATTGCCATGAAAATTGTACTCTGTACATCTTGCATGTATAAGTCAGGTATGAAAGACTGATCACCTTCATTACAGGTTGGTTCAGAAATGTTTGTTCATGTTTAAAACTTGTTCAGTCAAAAGTTTTTCGTGCTAGTTCTCAATTATATTGATGAATTATAGCCAGCTTATTATTCATACTCTTCAATCATGATATATCGTTATATTATTGTATTTAAACTTGATGGGAAACTTTCATGCTCACCCTTGCTATATCATGATAAAACATTGCAGATAAGGCGAATGCGTTCAATACAGGAAAAAGGTTAAGGCCAAGTTCATCTTGGGATAAAACGTGCGGCTATTTTGTAATAGTATAGTTTGATAAAGGTGTTATATGTTAGAAAGTTTATGAATTATGTTTAAGTTAAGGTTACTCGATTTTGGGAAAAATTGTGTAAAGTATATTGTATAAACAATTTATATTTATATCTTCCGCAATTAGTTATAGAAATAATATACCGGATCTGCGGCGATTTGGGGCCCGGATTCGGGGCTGCCACATATAATCTCATGTTCAAGTCACATACTTGAAACTATATAATTTGTATCACTATTCTAAGGAAATTTATTATGTTAACAATTATATTATGCAGTAAATAAAACCATAATAAAATTATATATTTATTCAATCAAATATAATATCAAAACGTTAAGCAATTATATCAAATAATTGGCCTCTAGGGCATAAACTCTAACACTATTAAATTAGATTAGAGTAAGTTAGAGAAAAACACTAGTTTTTATGAGATTTGGAGATTGATGCAATTTGGAGACCATTGAAGATTCAAAGTAGGAGCAAGGAGGGAGCGTTAAATCTACAGACAATAGATTCTATCTTCTTTACTTCTTCTATTTTTGTCTTTTAATGATTATTCAATTGTGGATTCTTAGTTTAAATTCAATAATCATGAACTAATTCTTTGTTTGAGATTACAATGGATCTTATTGTGTAGTTTATTTTAATATGTTTCGTTATCAATTATTATGTTCTATTGAGAGGATTGTCTATTGTGATTTGGACTTAATTGTTTAATTGCTTGGCCATCAATTACCGTGATAATCTATATAAACTCGAGCGATGAAGTATAGATTTAGATCTAATCATGATAGCATATGTTTAGGATTTTGTTAATAGCTTAAACTTGATGAGTGTTAAGGTAGAGATATGCTTGACATCGCATGTAATCGGATAGAGAACTTGTTCTTAAACTTTCTTCAATTGTAATTCACATAGAGATATAGTGGGTTAGTTGATTAAGGTGTTTAACGAATTTCTATCTTAATTGTGGATTGACGTTAATACGGTATTAGTGCATCGAGAGGTGGTTAATACTACTTTAGTGTTCTTGATTAACAATTCAGGATAGAGAATAATTGATGAGAAGTGTGTTAACTTAAATAAAGCAATAAGCGAAGTTGTGATCTTAAATCTCCACAATCTTAATTTAATTAGAGTAAATTGAGAATCTTCAAAAATTCTCTGATTGAAAGGGTTAAAGCCAGAATCTCTTCTTGGACCAATAAGTTTCTCTCTTATGCCGGGAGACTGCAATTAATTAAATCAGTTATCTTTTCTATCCAATCATACTGATCATCTCATTTATTCTCCCTGCTGCGGTGCTTAAAGACCTCAAGTCCATCATGAGTAGGTTCTTATGGAAGGGGCCATCATTTCTTAAATATGGAGCAAAAGTTGCTTGGAGTAAAATTTCGTTACCTTATTCTAAAGGAGGCCTTTCTATTAAGCAACTTGAGGACTGGAATAGAACTTTGATTATTATGCACCTTTGGAGGATTGTAAATCCACAACAATGCTCTCTATGGGCTTCCTGGGTTCGTGCAAATCTTAATTCTAAACACTTTTGGTGTATGCATATCCCTAACGACTGCTCTTGGAAATGGAGGAAAGTATTACAACTTAGACAAGTAGCGGCTAAGCACATCAAATTCCGTATTGGCAATGGGATAACTACTAGTCTTTGGTTTGACCCGTGGCTTGATGGAGTCCCTATGGCCTCCTCTGCTCACTCCTCTTTGATTATCAACTCCGGCCTGGGGCCCAATGCTTCGGTTAGCCAAATTGTGAAAAATTCCTCATGAGTTCTTCCCTCTTCCAATCATAATGATCTCATTGTGTTTAGGGATGCATTTGATTTCAATAGGCATTATGATTCCACTAAGCTCGATTAGGTGCTCTGGGATGACACTTTATCGACTGATGTTAAAGCCTCTATAATTTGGCACTCGATTCGGCTAGAGGGGGCTGGTGTGCCTTGGGTAAATTTGGTGTGGAATAAAATTCTGACCCCTAAGTTCTCGTTCAATCTTTGGCTTGCGTTTCATAAGGGGCTGCGAACTTTGGATCGGCTGTCCAGTTTTGGGTTACAGGTTAATCCTGTTTGTGTGTTGTGCTCCACTGAGTTGGAAACCTTTGACCATTTGTTCTTTCATTGTAACTACTCCTTTCGTGTTCTTATTTATGTTTTAAGACGCTGTGGTTGGAGAGGTTGTAGTAGAAGCTGGAGTCTGATAATTGAGTATCTTTTTCATTACCCTAATCCTCGCTTCCACCACAGTCTCATTCATCTTGGGTTTGCTGCTGTTGTGTACAGGTTGTGGAACGAGCGTAATGCTAGGATTTTCTCTAACAAAACTACTCCTGCCCGGATCATAGTCCTTGATATCATGAACTTGATTAAATGCAGTCTTCGTTCTAATCTCATATTTAAGAGGGTCAATGACAGATTATGTTACCGTCATTTAGTTCTATAACATTTGTTGTGGACTTCTTAATAGTTTATAGTCTTTTCATTGATACTGCTTGTTATAGTATGTTGTGGAAATGCATGGTTGCATTTGGTTTCTACTTCTTAATGCTGCAGGGGCTGAGCATTGTATATCAGGTGTTGCTGGTTCGGGGGTTGGGTTGACTGTGGATCTGCAGGTCATGGTGTTGCTTCTACAACTTGGCCTGCTGCCAAACATGATTTTTTCTGCTTAATGTTGCTGCAGTTGGTTTGGTTCGCTGCAGGTGGCTTCTTGTTGTGAGATGGGTGGTTGCTGCAGATGGTCCCATTCTGGTTCAGTCGGTCTGTTCGCTGTAGTCTGTTGCTTTCTGAAGTCCGTTTGTAGTATGTGGTCTGTTTGTCTTGCTTACTGCAGATGTCTGTAGTCTGTAGTTTGTGGTCTCTTTATGAGATGGGTGTTTGTCTGTCTGTGGTCTGTGGTCTGTTCGCTCCAGTCTGTGGTCTGTTCAGTCGGTCCCATTCTGGTTCAGTCGGTCTGTTGCTTGCTTGCTGCAGCCTGTCTGCAGTCTGTCTGTCTATAGTCTGTGGCTGGGATGGTCCTAGGTTTGCTTTGGTGGCTTGGGTGACTTGGGTCTACTCCTTCTCCTATGCTCGTCCGGTTATTGGGTCGGTACATAGCTTGGTTGAATTATGTGGTCTGGCTTTTGGTGAAATAACTTGCTACAGTGCTTTTTCTCGTTGCTGGTTTTCCAAGTGTTGTAGCAACTATGCTCTGAGTCTGCAGTCTGCTGCAATTATCAGTTGATGAACTGTGCGAGCTGTGCTCGGTATCGGGCGAGCTGTGCTCGATCTCGGGCAAACTGTGTTGGGCGAGTTGTTGTGTGGTGCTGTGTGGTACTGTTGTGTACTGCTGGTTGGTGCTGCTGCAGTTGCCGTTTCTTGCTACAGCAGTTTGGTTGCAGTTGGTTATAGCTTGGTGGTCTACACGGTACTTGTGGTCTTGTTTCGCTGCTTGGTCACATATTGCTGGTTTTTTGCTGGTTCTCAGTTATGTGTTCAACAGGGCTTCTTCCTTTTTCTCTCTTATGGTATTTTGTAAAAATGATAGTCTTATGCTCCACTTTGGAAAATGATAGGTTCTGTAATAGCTTGTGGGGCTTAATGCTTGTAATCTTTTATAGTCATGACATCATAAGGCATGTCCTATGTTGTCTATGCTATATTCTGATTGGGTTTTCCCATGAGGTTTGTAATTTTTCTTTATTTAATACAGTTTAAAATTAGCAAAAAAAAATCTCGTGGAATTGAAGTACCCGGATTTGGGGGTGTCACAGTCGTTGTGGTTTAGTTTGATCATTTTGACTTCCAGGGTTGTTTCTGGAAGATAAAAGACAATTATGCCCTCATGTATTGTTAGTAATAGGAATGTGAAATTTTAAGTGTGTACATAACTCCCTCTTTATCATGTTTATGCAATGTAATGGAATAAACATGATAAAGATTACTAGACACTTAAAATATGACAAGATTAAACGATGCCATGCAATGCAACATGATATGATGTTATGGACTTTGACCATTTTTTGTTTAGGATTACTTCCAACGGTATTCTATCACTAACTTCTCCCACCATTTCTGATGGGGATGGAGTTGTCAATGGTGGTCTCCACTGAACTGTCATGATGTCTACTCGAATGGTAGTTTACATAGGCTTTCATCACCTAACTTTATCGATGCCTACTCGAATGGTAGTTTGAAAAGATTTCATCACCAGATCTTTCCCGATGCTACGTAGGGTTGAAGCCAACGATTTAAAATGTTTGTCCGTGCTATTGAGACTGATTCAATGACATGTTGTATAGATGTTTCCAAGATCACTGCTCGGGGGATTTTCCTATGGCTGATACCACTAGACCTTTCTGAATTCGACGTTAGAGTTATCACCAACGTTCTTTGTCTTCAGATACGCTTTTTGACTTTACCTCCGCTGGGGATGTTCCTCTTATGACGAGTGACCCCATTGGGGATTTTCGATGCCTATCCTGATGATCGCTTGCTTTGGTTGTCATCGTTGGATTCTTCTTGCCATTATGCTAGGATTGTCACCACGGTCTTGGCTAACTATCAAGTTGATGGTGATAGTTCTGCCAGAGATACAACTTTTATTGTTTGCTTCCACAACATCCTCACAGTACCTAATAGGATGGTAGTTTGTGAAGGTTGACCATGACCGAATTTCCTCGGTGCTTACTTGAACAGTAGTTTACAACAGTTTGAAAATCACTGAACCTTAACAGTGCCTTGGCTGAGGATTTATATAACAGATTACATCATCGATCCTCCCCGAGGAAGATAGTTTTACACAGTTTTCATCATCGAATTTTTCCCGATGCTATGCTGGAGTTGTCGCCAACGATTTGCAATATTAGATACTTTGACCTTTGTTGAAGTAATTCTCAGTGGCTTACATCACCGGACCCTTGTCGATGCTACGCTATAGTTGTCGCCAACAGTTTGTAATATCAGATATTCTGACCTTCATTGAAGCAATTCTCAACGACTTACATCATCAGACCCTTCCTGATGCTACGCTAGAGTTATCACCAATGGTTTACATTATCAGATATTTGACCTTCGTTGAAGTAATTCTCAATGGCTTACATCACCGGATCCTTCCCGATATTATGCTAGAGTTGTTGCCAATGGTTTACAATATCAGATATTCTAACCTTCATTGAAGCAATTCTCAACGACTTACATCACCAACCCTTCTCGATGCTACGCTGGAGTTATCGCTAACGGTTTACACGGTTAATTTTTTTGACCTTCGTTGAAGTAGTTTTCAATGGATTATATCACCGGATTTTCCTGATGCTATGCTGGAGTTGTCGCCAACAGTTTTCCATATCAAAGAATCTGACCTTCGTTGAAGCAGTTCTCAACCGCTTACATCATCAGATCTTTTCCGATGCTACGCTGGAGTTGTCTCTAATGGTTTACAATATCAAACATGCCTGATATCTCTACTAGGGGCATCTTTCTGACAAGTTATACCTTTGAATAAATCTGGTTATTTTAACGCATTCAAGACAAACAGTTCATGACACAGGACCTTAACGATGCTTTGCCAAGGGCAGTTTTTAACTATCTCTATTATCAGCTTTCTAAAATCCACATTAGGGTTAATAACAATAACTTACATGATGATCTTCTTTCATCATAGGTTTGATACCTAAATTCAGGGTTTCAAGCCTTTTATGCTCAAACCTTTTTCCCTGATTTGACTTTTCATCTTCCGGGAACTCCGTTGTAACTCAAATTTGATCGAGCAGAAGGGGGTGGGGACCACCCTACGTAGCCACAGGTCTACCCACGGCAGCCACAGGTATAGCCGCGGCTCCCACGGGTGGATTTATACCCCTAGTCCATGCATTAGTCATTTTCAAGTTGAACTACATAGAAAATCTGAAAATTCTTCTTCAGATCTACTGAGTTCGGGCTGGTTTTTGCAAAATTCGTCATCGTACAAATGTTCTACACTACCCTGGTAACGTTTACATGTTTTTGTTTCAACTTTTGACCGTTAGAACGTTAGATTTCATATAGAATGCTTCTAAACACAATATAGTGAATATGCATGCTCATATGACTTGATAATAATTATTCAACTTAGTAAATGCTCATATTTTACAATGCTAAACGTATTGATGTGAAAAAATTGATTTCTGAGACAGTCATTTGGCACCTTTTTTTTGCTAGTTTATTCGTCCTATTTGAGGACAATTGAGCTTGAGTTTTTCAAAAAATGAACATGGTACTTTGGATGCCATTGTGACTAACTTTTAATGTTTAATATATATATCTTGCTACTGGGTTGGTGTGCTACTGATTGGCCACCTACTCATGCTTATGTGCATGTGGACAGTCCATTTTACAAAGGAGACTCTGGCGAAATTTTTTCACGAGCCTAAGAATTGAATGAGCATGCAATTTTAACTATACTGGGATGTATGTAAGCCTAATTCATGTTTTAGGACTTAAACTAGGCATGCAGTAATGGTTTAACTTTAACAAATTTTAAGTTTAAAACGTACCTCACCCTTTCTTCGGTGATTTAGAGATTTTGTTCATGTTATGGATTTAGATAAATCGAGTAGCTCTCGCACGATCTCTGCAGGCATGAGGTGGAGAGCTTCTGATGTCCCTCCGCCTCGTCCTGTCTGGTAGCCTCGCCGGTTAACTGATTTAGTGATTCGTTCTATCCAGGTCGATAGGCCGGATGCTATAGATGAGGAGGATGATGTCCCTATTGAGGACCCAACTCCTTCTACTTCTATTCCTCCTAGAGATCTTCTAGTTACTAGTGTGATGATTCCAAATCTCTTGGATGGTTTGAGCCATCATCCCTCGATCTACCTTCATGCGAATGAGGTAATAACTATTTTTATTTTTACCTTTCTTCTTTTCCCATTTTTGGGGCAAGGCTTTTGATCTTGATTTTGAACTTGATGCGTGTTTCTGACTTTACTCAGCCCAGGGGGAACTAGTTTAGCATTCACTCCTTATACCAGACCCTTCATCCGGAGTACCAGGCCATTGTCCACTCTTAGGGCTTTATCTGAGCGGTGGTTCCACCAGATTCAGTCTCCCTATTTGTTAGACTGTGAGGTGATGATTACACCAATGGACTGGCGATTTGTCGATGTCGGGATTTTTATTTGTTCCTTTTTTGTTCTTGTCTTTTGGTGTTCTCATGTTAGGTGAGATTTGTGTGAAAAAACAAGTTGTGAAAAGGTCGACATGTATATGTCGATGATTGGACTGTAAGAGTCGCCAGTTGGTATTTTTAAATGGTTGCACCAACTCAACCGAGAAAAGGTTTGCACATTGACCCAACGATGTGACACTATTTAACTAGTTTGTGAAATCAAGATTCATTAGGGTCCGGGGCTTGATTATGCGGGGGGGGGGGGGGGGGAGGTGTTAGGCAACCCCCAACATCCGTGGTGACTGTCACTTTTCATTTTATGCTTTTATCTGAATGTGTGTGTGTCTAGGTCAATGCACAGTTATCTGGAAGTAGTGCTATGTGTTGGGTAAATTCTAGTTACGTACAACACGCAAGTATACGTGGTCAACAAGTAATAAAGTGATAAGTTGAGTATCGTTCCCACAGAGAATTATTTAATAAAAATCACCAAGTACTAACCCGTAACCAACTCAATCTTATTTAAACAAATGAATTTAATGTTATAAATTAAAATATTTAACTAAACTAATTCTAATTACCACTAATTAAAAATCAGATTATGGAGATTTAAGATCACAACTTCACTTATTGCTTCATTTAGGTTAACACACTTCTCATCAATTATTCTCTATCCCGAATTGTTAATCAAGAACACGAAAGTAGTATTAACCACCTCTCGATGCACTAATACCGTATTAACGTCAATCCACAATTAAGATAGAAATCTGTTAAACACCTTAATCAACTAACCCACTATATCTCTATGTGAATTACAATTGAAGAAAGTTTAAGAATAAGTTCTCTATCCGATTACATGCGATGTCAAGCATATCTCTACCTTAACACTCATCAAGTTTAAGCTATTAACAAAATCCTGAACACATGCTATCATGATTAGATCTAAATCTATACTTCATCTCTCGAGTTCATATAGATTATCATGGTAATTGATGGCCAAGCAATTAAACAATTAAGTCCAAATCACAATAGACAATTCTCACAATAGAAAATACTAATTGATAATGAAGCATATTAAAATAAACTACACAATAAAATCCATTGTAATCTCAAACAAAGAATTAGTTCATTATTATTGAATTAAAACTAAGAATCCACAATTGAATACACATTAAAAGATAAAGATAGAAGAAGATGAGAAGAAATAATATATTTTCTGTAGATTTGACGCTCCCTCCTTGCTCCTCCTTTAAATCTTCAATGGTCTCCAAGTTGCTTCAATCTCCAAATCTAATTAGAACTAGTGTTTTTCTCTAATTTACTCAAATCTAATTTAATAGAATGCTCTCTAATCTCCTAATATTCTCCTCTAATCTGTTTTATTCCCCCCCCCCCTTTTATAAGCCTTTGTACATGTCTTTAAGTCCTCTCGGAAGTTCTTGAATCAAACAACTCGAAAACAATCATTTTCGGACTCAAATTCGGACAAAATCTCCTCCTTTTCGCGCATACCCAGCCCTGGCTGGGTATTTCCTTTGTAAAACCCCAGCCCCAGCTGGATAGACTACTGATTTCACGCCCAGGACACTCAGCCCCGGCTGGATCCTAAGGCTATAAACGTCCAGCCCCGGCTGGGTACCAATCTGCCAATTAATTTTCTGCTGGAACCTCCTCTGCTAAAACTGCTATAACTTTTAAACCGTGAGGAGTTACGGGAACCGCGATCTATCAAATCGAAGCTATCGACGAGATCTACAACTTTTATTCTTTGAGTTTTCAGAAATAATAAACGTATGATGGTCGAAATTGCACTGGAAGTGACTGCTACGCAAATGACCACCCAAAACGGTGAAGTTCAACGTCCGTTGGTAGAAATGTCATAACTCTTTCATCCGAACTCCGATTTGAATGATTCAAGATGTTCCGGAAAGCTAAGAAAACGCTCTAAAATATAGTCCAAGCTCCAAGCCTAGAACATGAAATGAACATAAAAGCATAAACGATGTCCGGATTACTTTTTCCTTGCATTTTCCTTGCTTTTCCTTCCCAATAATCGCTCACATCGCTTCCAAACGTATAACCTACAAAACGAACACAAAATTCATGAAAAGTAACTAAGACACATGAATAAAAACAATTAATTCAAGTAAAAGATACCGGATAAGTAGGTATAAAACCTACTTATCAAATACCCCCAAACTTAAACCTTTGCTTGTCCTCAAGCAAAAACAAAACAAAAATGCAATGCAATGGAATGGAACTAATCTACATGCCTACGAATCCAGTAGTATTGATAAACACAAATCTAGTCAACCGACCTTAGAGCAATTAAGTAAACATGATAATACTTCATATCAAAACCAATCAACAATTTCCTAGTTAATCATCAAATCTTAAACTGTTATTACTGGTATAGTGCGTGTGTGCTCCACAACAATGTTAACTGATATAAAATCAAATTTAACACATAACAAGTCTCTTCAAAGGCATCATATAGTGTAAACTCAAAAAATTCACGAACAAGCTAGATCCAACTAAAGTCAAACATCCACCAAGTTCAAGAGTCCAATCCGGGATACTTATGCTTTACTTTTCATTATGGGGCCTTTTTGCTCTTTTCCCGTTTTATTATTTTTTTTTCTTTTTTTTTTTTTACTTTTTAACCATGACTGTGCAATGTCTCATTCCATTAGGCTAACAGTGCTACCCCTTAGCGAGCTTTCGACCAACGACTCCCAGACCATATAAGACCTTAGGGCGCTAGGTTTTAAGATACCCCTTCGGGCGTACTTGCTCAAGTAACAAAGGCCTCGAAACAAAACTAGCCACGATATATTTTTTTTTTATTTTTTTTTCTTTTCTTTTTTTGAAGCTTATATATCCCAAATTTTTTTCCTGAACTTAAGTTTTTATCGAACTTTAGTCATCACTACTTATTCTTCTCATTCTTTCATTCAAACTAGCATTATCCTTTAGAGTCCCATTATGTATCAATTTAAACTCAATCAATCAACAAGTTGTTTTTATTGTGCTATCCTTATTATACCAGTTTCAAACAGAAAAAAATTCAATTCATAACAAGAAATCACATCAAAGCTCTAATAGTCAGTACGCTACTTGTCTACTCGATCCCAATCTCATCATTGGCCAAAACAAACTGTAAATATCAAGCAACTGGACTCATGCAAGATAAACATAGTAACTAACTATTATTTTTGAAATTTTTGATTTTTTTTGATTTTTTTTATAATGAACCTAAACTAAATTAACAACATATGCAAAATAACATAACATAAACTACACATGCAATAATGAACCTAAACAAAACTCCCCCAAACTTAGCAATTACAATGTCCTCATTGTAAGAATATAACGATAAATAGAAGAGAACTTCCCTGTAATCAGCTAAGCGTGAGTTGATGGTGGCGATGGCGGCGACGATCATTTTTCTATCCATTGGACCTCCAATACCTGCAATCAAGTAAGACAACATGGATTTGATTATAAGAGAACTTAATAAGCAACTTAATTCCTATCTACTAAATAAACTAGTAAAGCTTATAAATATAAAAAATTCCTGGGTTGCCTCCCAGTCAGCGCTTGATTTATAGTCTTTCAGCCTGATTTTTTCTAGTCAATGCTATCCAATTCCTCTTCGAAAGTTGAGGAACCCTCCATCCATTGGAAATAATATAGCTTTTGGTAGGTTCCCATTTGTGATAGCCATCGAGCTAAAGTCACCTAACATACTTTGTTTAAATATATGCCCAATTGAGAATGTTCAATAACTAGGTGCTTTTCCATCCGTTGAGCCTATGATTTGATTGGGGCTTTGAGGCTTGGCAAGAACAACGGGCTCTTCTTCTATCTTTTCCTCCTCATCCCACCATGGCTTCACATTTGTAGTAGCTCTTATGTCATAAAGAGCCTTGTCGACGACATGACTACCAAGCAGGCACGGTTTTGCAAATCTAACTGGACCCTTGATCTTTGGCAGAGAAGGAACTTGGGGCACTAATAACATCGGCTCATCCTCGTTGGTACTCATAGTTAGTTCTTCACTGACCTTATTTTCATTATCCCCACTTGTCTCCTCTTTTTCAACATCTCGTGTCTCATCCAGTTGTAGATTTGGCTCGGGCACTTCATCAATCTCAGAATCCTCATCATAACACCGATTGTTTTGAGGACAGTTGTTCAAGGCT
Organism: Panax japonicus; assembly: GCA_020205505.1. Taxonomy (NCBI): domain Eukaryota; kingdom Viridiplantae; phylum Streptophyta; class Magnoliopsida; order Apiales; family Araliaceae; genus Panax; species Panax japonicus. The sequence continues at coordinate 828,514 of JAINUV010001490.1, forward strand.
TTGAGTATTTGATCCACATGGTTCTGCAGATTTTGCATTGATATCTCTTGATCAATCCTCCTCTCCTCATTTGATGCTATGAACTTGGACAACAATTCCTCCAACTTTGACTTTTCTTCTTTTAATGGAGGTTGATATGAGAATTCCGGTGTGTATGTTGGATTTGCAGTAGAGTATTGGTCTTGATAGTTGTAACTCCATGAAGAATCCGGGTGATACCCCCAAACTTGATGATAATTATCATATACATACTGATTGAGGTAGTTACCACCATACTGTACCGGCCCAAGATTGATGGTGCATTAATTACTCGGGTGATTGCCAACACAATAGCCACAGGTAACTGCCATCCTTCGACTCCGTTGGGCTGCGATAACGTCCAACTTTCTTGAAAGTTCTTCAATTTGTGCTGACATTGCGGAGAGTGTCGTGAGTCTGTCAATCTCCGCTTCCTTTGGTTGAGTCATGTTCGTGTATGGCCATTGATACGCAAAGTCATCCATGGTACCTGAAAAGAGAGAAATATAGGAAGAGAATTAAAAATAAAAATAAAAATGTTTAAATTAAGACTAATTTGATTGAAATTAATATTGATAAAAAAATATTAAACTAATTCCCCGGCAACGGCGCCAAAAACTTGTTGGGTAAAATCTAGTTACGCACAACACGCAAGTATACGTGGTCAACAAGTAATAAAGTGATAAGTTGAGTATCGTTCCCACGGAGAATTATTTAATAAAAATCACCAAGTACTAACTCGTAACCAACTCAATCTTATTTAAACAAATGAATTTAATGTTATAAATTAAAATATTTAACTAAACTAATTCTAATTACCACTAATTAAAAATCAGATTATGGAGATTTAAGATCACAACTTCACTTATTTCTTCATTTAGGTTAACACACTTCTCATCAATTATTCTCTATCCCGAATTGTTAATCAAGAACACGAAAGTAGTATTAACCACCTCTCGATGCACTAATACCGTATTAACGTCAATCCACAATTAAGATAGAAATCTGTTAAACACCTTAATCAACTAACCCACTATATCTCTATGTGAATTACAATTGAAGAAAGTTTAAGAATAAGTTCTCTATCCGATTACATGCGATGTCAAGCATATCTCTACCTTAACACTCATTAAGTTTAAGCTATTAACAAAATTCTGAACACATGCTATCATGATTAGATCTAAATCTATACTTCATCTCTCGAGTTCATATAGATTATCATGGTAATTGATGGCCAAGCAATTAAACAATTAAGTCCAAATCACAATAGACAATTCTCACAATAGAAAATACTAATTGATAATGAAGCATATTAAAATAAACTACACAATGAGATCCATTGTAATCTCAAACAAAGAATTTAATTTATTATTATTGAATTAAAACTAAGAATCCACAATTGAATACACATTAAAAGATAAAGATAGAAGAAGATGAGAAGAAATATTATATTTTCTGTAGATTTGACGCTCCCTCCTTGCTCCTCCTTTGAATCTTTAATGGTCTCCAAGTTGCTTCAATCTCCAAATCTAATTAGAACTAGTGTTTTTCTCTAATTTACTCAAATCTAATTTAATAGAATGCTCTCTAATCTCCTAATATTCTCCTCTAATCTGTGTTATTCCCCCCCTTTTATAAGCCTTTGTACATGTCTTTAAGTCCTCTCGGAAGTTCTTGAATCAAACAACTCGAAAACAATCATTTTCGGACTCAAATTCGGACAAAATCTCCTCCTTTTCGCGCATACCCAGCCCCGGCTGGGTATTTCCTTTGTAAAAACCCAGCCCCAGCTGGATAGGCTACTGATTTCACGCCCAGGACACCCAGCCCCGGCTGGATCCTAAGGCTAAAAACGTCCAGCCCCGGCTGGGTACCAATCTGCCAATTAATTTTCTGCTGGAACCTCCTCTGCTAAAACTGCCATAACTTTTAAACCGTGAGGGGTTACGGGGACCGCGACTTATCAAATCGAAGCTATCGACGAGATCTACAACTTTCATTCTTTGAGTTTTCAGAAATAACAAACGTATGATGGTCGAAATTGCACTGGAAGTGACTGCTACGCAAATGACCACCCAAAACGGTGAAGTTCAACGTCCGTTGGTAGAAATGTCATAACTCTTTCATCCGAACTCCGATTTGAATGATTCAAGATGTTCCGGAAAGCTAAGAAAACGCTCTAAAATATAGTCCAAGCTCCAAGCCAAGAACATGAAATGAACATAAAAGCATAAACGATGTCCGGATTGCTTTTTCCTTGCATTTTCCTTGCTTTTCCTTCCCAATAATCGCTCACATCGCTTCCAAACGTATAACCTACAAAACGAACACAAAATGCATGAAAAGTAACTAAGGCACATGAATAAAAACAATAATTCAAGTAAAAGATACCGGATAAGTAGGTATAAAACCTACTTATCACTATGCCTTGTTTGCACCTATATACAAAGGGTTTGAATTTTGTATAAATGTTCAATTTTAACAAGATATGTCAATGATATTTTGTAAAACATGTTTTTCAAACCCTTATGCTCGATAGTAATCGAGGTCTTTGTTACTTCCATTTTATTATGTGTTCGGCTTGATTACTTTTATTTTAGAGATGCGAAGCATCTTCGAGAAAATAAGTTACATAGAAGCGCTGAAAATGTCCATCACGGGAACCGAATCTAGATTCAGGAACTGAATCTGTGATCACATGATTCCTAAGCTCACATGATGAAGCAATATGTACAAAAGCTGTAAACAGTTATATATATATAAAAGTTATATATATATATATATATATATATATATATATATATATATATAGGCCGGATCAGGTCCGGACTCCCGGACCGGACCAAAATTCGGACCCTTTTTTTTGCATTTTGTTTAAAAAACAACAAAAAAAAATTATGGAATTGAATTTTTTTTCATAGTACAATGTTTTGAGTGTGATTTGGGTACGTATAACAAAACATGTATGTACAGTCTGTGCAGACTATACCACTATTTTTTGGTATAGGTATCCAAATCACGCCCAAAACATTGTATTATGAAAAAAATTTCAGTTCCATAAAATATTAAAAAAAAATTAGTTGTTTTTAAAAAAAAACAAAAACAAAAACAAAAATATAAAGGTCCGAATTTTCTCACATCTAGGAGTCCGGACCTGATCAAATTTATATATATATATATATATATATATATATATATATATATATATATATATATATATGAACGATCAACTTCCACAAAGTAAACTCCAGACTGGACTTGAAATGTAAATATATATATAAACGATCAACTGCAACGAAGTAAACTCTAGGCAGAATTGGAAATGTAAATAAATATATATATATATATATATATATATATATATATATATATATATATATATATATATATATATATATAAGCGAGAAATGGCCACGAAGTGATCTCTAGGCCCGACAGAAATGTAAATGCACCGGATATATCGATCCAGGCTCAATCGATTATTCGAGAATATATATATATATATAAGCAATAAAAGCCACGGACCGACGAGACGGGCATACACACACAATACGACTCTCCATGTGAATAAGTGTGTGTGAATGAAAGTGGAGAAAGGCTTTAAGTAATATGAGGTGTCTTATAGTGGGTTACCAAGAAGACATCAAATAACTTTAAATGAATGAATACTCGATTTTCACCGAGAAAATATAGCAAAACACAAGCTCACAGGTGTTTGGAAAGAGAAAGCAACCAGTTTACAGAGCAAAATAGGCAGGGCTTCCTTGCCTTTTCTCTCTTCAAAATGGCCACCCCAAGCCCTCTATTTATAGAGGGGGACCGCAGGTGTACCTGTGATAACTGCAGATGTACCTCCGGCTACCCGGGGTGCCCTGAGCTCTGTGGGCCCCACCGTCTTGAAGTAGCACGCATGCAAAACGTTTGTCCGCTTGAACCTTCATAACTTTTAATTCGGGCATCCGATTGAGGCGCATAATACCTTTCCGGGATGCTGTTGTCGAGAGCTACATAATAACATTGGATAAGAGGTTGTACGAAGCCGAGAAGATGGGTCCATGCCCAGATCTTCAAGTCTTCAAATTCTATTTGGTGTACTGTCTTGCATAGTTGTCACTCGGGATTTGAGTTATAGTTCTTGTAGGACACGTTTGTGTAGAATGTGGTATGAAATGATGCTGAGACGACATGAATATAGAATTGAGGTGGAAAAATGATGATTTTACCCCTCACCAGGGTTATCTCTTTCTGGCATGATTTAGAAGTCGTTACACAAGGTTATCTTTGAGATTGGGCTACTGTATGTACTGAACGTCCTTAGGGTTGTCTCTGAGGTGTGGCTGACCTCCTGAAGTTATCTTTGAGGTTATGACTGAGTGCCTTGGGGTTATCTCTGAAGTTGAAGTTGACTTCTGGGGATTAGAACAAGCTTTTCCGGCGTTATCTCCGGAACTGCAACTGCATCCCTCGGGGTTGTCTCCGTGGTTGGAACTGAATCTCCTGAATTATCTCCGGGACTAGAACTGAATATATCGGGGTTGCCTCTGAGATGGCAAACTGAGTGTCCTGCGGTTTTCTCCAGGATTTAGCTGATTTGACTTCAGTGCTATCTCTAGAAGATGATTATGCCCTCATGTAAGGTTAGTAACACGAATGCAAAATTTTGAGTATCTACAGATGCCCCTCTTATCATATTCATGCAGTGTAATGGTATGGATAGTGTGACACCCCCAAAATAGGTATACATCACCCATTCTGAGTCGCCAAATATATGGTACAGAAACAAATACAACTTCATTAATAAAATTGTCGTGCAAAATACGACATCACATATACAGTGAGTTTAAATACAAATATTGTCTAATAAACAGTATTCAAACTCAAAAGGAGTCCTCATTACAATTATTATCACACTATTTTATAAAATAATGAGGACTGCTAAAACAACTGACTGGAAACATCACTCCACACCCTGACTAGTTTCCGCTATATTCTCGCCTTTTGAGAAGAAAAATGGAACAAAAAAGAAAAGGGTGAGCTCAACTAGCCCAGTAAAGAATATTATGACTAAGATAATATACAAAAAATTATCATTAGTCTTCAACAGGGAAAAATATGATAGAATATAATAGACAACAAGTTTTAGATCAATAACTGCAGCGGAAACAACAATCCATTAGAAGAGTCAAGTAGAGAATGAATTCTACTAACTTCTAAGATTTAAAAGTCCATCATCAATATTTTATCCCTGTAACATCAATCAATATACATCGTGAATCAAATATTAATCTTTGCACTACATGCCAAAGATATTCATTTGTATCACCAGTTGGTCATGTTCATCTCAACACCTGTTCATCTTTGCACCAAAGATATTCATCAGTTAATCATTCTTCTTTGCACTACAGGCCAAAGATATTCAGTAATATCATCATTTAGGATTGAGAATGATGAAAATATTTTAAAGGAAACGAATCCAGTGAGATAAAAGAACAAGGATTAAGGATTCGTATTTTAGTTCATCCATGTTCAAAAATACTCCATAATAAACCATTATGGAGAAAAATTCAAGAATTTCATAAACAACTTGGACAAGAAAATAAAATTTTAATTTTTTTTGTGAATAGTGCCGTATACGTGAATAGTAACCCCAACATAAAAAGACAAGAATTTCATAAGAAAAATCTTACCAATATTCCGGTATAATGATATTAAAAAAAATATCATCATTTACGAAAAAAATAACAAAGAATAGTACTTCTAGCTAGAATATCAGATATATAACGCTGAAGGAAACTTGCACGGTATTGCAACGCTCAAAGTATCAAAATACTCACAAAAATACGCTAGATAATATAGAGAGGGAAAACTTCAGATTCTGGTGTGTTTTTCAATTCTAACTTAAGCATCCTATTTATAGGAAAATGCTTAGAACACCAAAACAGAAAATTTAATAAGATAATAATATTTATTAAAAAAAAATCACGCCCACATCTTGAAATCTGAATTCAACACATTTACAACACGCGTGGGGCCCACCCAATTGCAAAAAATGTTTTTCTTAAAATAAATAATTTAAACTCTAAAAATTAATTATCCCGGAACTTCAATAATTCATAATAAATAGCTCTTTTATCAGAAAAATTTGAATATTATGTCCATTCCATAGGAAATTTAATTCTCTACAACTTTGTAGCTTTAAGTTTTTCTAAATTCTAAACAGAAATTGATCGAAATCCACATATGGACGATTTTGCAAGCTATAATCAAATTTCAGTCAAAAATGGGATCCACCAACATGTTTAACCTGTTTTTAACAGTTATTGTAATAAAAATACTCTTCCTCCTCATTTATTCATATATCACACATTCATTGTAAAAATATCACCATTATTATATTATCGCATTATACATTTATAATGTAAAATAATAATATATTTTTATGAATTATTTTATCAGAAAAGATAAAATATCAATTTTCAACAGTTGTCACTTTTCTAAAAATTCCTCCATTTATATCCACATAAAATAGATATTTTCCTTATCATATAAATCAATAATTAATTATTCATAAATAATATTACAGAATCACAATAATGATAATCAGGTCGTTCCATGGAAAGAGGGGGCCTTTCGGTAAAGATTTCTCCTTATTGGCGCGAAATTAAATAACCTATCGCAGACAAAACTTCCTTAGACATTGCGAATAATGCTATCTAATAATATTATTCAAATGATATAAATTATTGATCTAATAATTTGAAATATTGTGCAATGACAATTATTGAATCAGCAATATAAAATATCAACGCAGTAATTATTGAATCAATAAAATAAAATATTGAACAGTAATTAGTGTAACAATTTTTGAGTAGTGACTTCTTACATAAGAATCAATAATTGGTGCAATACCGTGTGCTACTGTGAAACACCGCGTATTAATGTGTTTTAACCACCGGGTATTCCAACAGTGTTAACGGTAAAAACTACACCGTTATTTATAAAAACTCATACTTGTCGTTTTCTTCATCTAATCGCTTTTTGTTATGGGGCCCACAAAAGGCTGCGCCGTTGTACAAATATTCCCCAACAGCAAGAATATTCCACGACCAACAGAATATTCCCCGACAACAATGAATATTTTTATAACCACTTGCTTATTTAAAATATTTGCACATTTTTTTTGTTGCTAAATTTAGACTGAAATAAAATAAATGGGGGATTACAAGACCGCATGGGAGAAACCCAAAAAGAATAGCAAATACATCATAGGACATGCCATATGATGTAAAGACTATGATGAAGATACTATAAAAGGTTACAGGTTACAGTACATGACATAACATAAAGAAATTCGTCAAGACGCCCGAACACGGAACTACCGAAAACAACTAGCACTACGACGACCCACTCGAGGCCAAAATACCACTCTATGAAGACCCATGCTACGAAGCCCCACACTACGAGTTTCCCCATTTGCCGAGCCCCTCATAGCCGAAGTCCAAATCTCGTAAGAGACCATTCTGCAAGGGAAGAAATCAAAAGGCCGCACTGGCTAGCCGAAGTGGCACCAAACTGAGCCCCTATACGGCCAAAACCCACTCTAGGAAAACAACCGAAGGACTAGCCATCCGAACCCCTCTAGTCTTCCGCCCCTTATAGACGAAACCACTGAAAAGACCATCATGAAAGTGAAGTCATAAGGCCAAAACGGCCGAAGTCAAAGCCACTCTCTACAAGATGACTGCTCCATTCTACGAATACCCAAATCTGAATCCCACTCTACGAGTCCCCGCTCTACGAGTCCCCACTCTATGAATAAACCACTCTACGAACAAAGCACCACTCTACGAAGCCACGCTCTACGAAAGTCCCACTCTATGAGTCTCCACTCTACGAAGCCACGCTCTACTAAAGCCCCACTCGACGAAGACCCCAGAACGTCACTCTACGAAGTCCCACTTTTTGAGTCCCCAGCACCTGTTTGAGTGACCTCAAGCAATCCCACTCTACGAGTGCAACTCTACGAGAGCGTCTACAACACAAAGGATCTGTAGCATAATCTAGACTTGATTTTTTGAAATTTAGCATTAGAATGAAGCCCACACTTAACCAAATGAATAATATCACGAATGAGGATTCGAGCAGGAGTGGAAGAATGGGAGAATATCCTGACATTTCTTTCAGTCCAAGTTCTATAAACCACATCAGCAAATCCAAAATGGAGTAGACTCGAGTGAAAGCTTGTACGGGAGCGGCTAAAGATAAAGCCAGTAATTGAGGCCCAACTCCTACTAAACCCTCTCCAACCACATTGCCGTAGGACAACTATCAGTATCTGTAAAGAGAAGGAGCATTCAAAGAATAAATGGTTAAAATTTTCCCTATCATTTGAGCAGAGCACACACTTAGGATCAATATCAAGACCAAATTGGGTTAGTCTATTGATGGTCCGAAGCACTTTATGAAAAGCAAGCTAGAGGATGAAAGATTGTCAGGGGGGCACAATCTTGTGCCAGACCAAGCTATGCCAAGACACTATAGGCCTTGTCAGCCGAATAGAATTCCAGATGGTAGTAGCCTTAACATCGTTTATACGATCCCAGAGAAGGACATCACGGTTCGTAGAGTTATAAGGTCTATAGTAGTCAAAAGAATTCCGAAAAACAATGACATCCTGGTGATTCGAAGCAGGTAAGACCCACCTAGAGTTATGAATGATGCTATTCACACAGGCAGATGGACCAGGCCCAGAGTTGACAATCAAAGATGAGTGAACAAAATTTGCCAAAGGAGATTGTCCAATCCATGGGTTAAACCATAGGCTAGTCTGTGCTCCGTTGCCAATGTCAAAAGATATGTGCCTACGAGCGATATCCCTACATTATAAAACTTTCCTCCAGATCCAAGAGCAGTCAGGGGGAATAGGAATAGCCCAGAAGGATTTAGACTTGAACAGAGTTTTATTAGCCCATTTGGCCTAGAGAGATGAAGACAGGGATTTATGACGTGCCAAAGGTGCATCAAGATAAGCGATTTATTCCAATCCGCTAGATTCTTTATTGCTAGACCACCTTCTGCAAATGGAAGACAAATCTTTGACCAAGAAACTTTTGAGCCATGTTTTTCCATGGAAGGACCCTTCCAAAAGAATATAGACATGGACGATTGCAGATCTTTCAAAACTGCTGCAAGAAGGATGAAGTGAGTCAACCAATAGGCTTGAGAGGCATGGACAACTGACTTGATAAGTTACATACGGCCAGCGTACGAAAGGAACTTATTTGTCCATGAGCTAGTTTTGGCTTTGACCCTTTCAAGGAGGGGACGACAGTCAACAAGGCTAAGTTTTGAGATTATCAAGGGAACCCCCAGGAATTTTTTAGGGAACACTCCCAACCAAAAATCCAAAAGGCTAAGGATAAGATTCGATTGGGTTGGAGGGACATGGGGGAGAAAACACATACTCTTTGAAGTGTTGATGTGAAGACCCGAGCCCAAGGAGAACTGGTCGAGACACATCTTAATATGCCTGACAGAGTCAATATCACCATGGCAAAAGATAAGAATGTCATTCGCAAAGCAAAGATGGGTGATGGAAAGAGGCTCAGATCGCCAATGAAACTTGAATGAGTCCCTCAATGAAGTCTGAGCTAGCATAAGGGAAAGGACTTCCATAATGATTACAAAAAGGTAGGGGGATAATGGGTCACCTTGTCTAAGGCCTTTAGCCCCTTTGAAGTAACCACATAAAGCCCTATTAACCTTAACAGAGAAACTGGAAGTGGCGATGCACGCCTTGATCCAAAAAATAAATTTGGGCGGGATCTTGAACACTTGTAAAGCAGCCCACAAGAAATCCCAAGAAACAGAGTCAAATGCTTTCATAAGATCAATCTTTATAGCACACCTGGACGGCCCAGAGGGTCTATGGTAGTTCCTGAAAAGTTCTTGAGCAAGAAGGATGTTATCACCAATTCTCCTTCCCGGAACAACGACAGATTGAAAAGGAGAGATGATTGAAGGGAGAATAAGCTTTAGCCTAGACGCAATGATCTTTGAAATGCACTTATAGGTAGTATTGCAACAAGATATGGGTCTGTAATCATTCATAGAATAGGGGTTCTGGAGTTTTGACACAAGAGAAATAACCATTGCATTAGTCCCCCTAAGAAGACATCCCTGACTGAAAAAAGAACGAATAGCAGCAGTGAAGACCTCCCCAACAATGTCCCAGGCATGGAGGAAGAAATTAACAATAAATCCATCAGGGCCAGGAATCTTGTTCTTCTTCATGTGCTTAAGGGTGAACAAAATCTCCTCATCCGACACTTCTCTGTCAAGCAAAAGAACTTGTTGAGATGACACAAGCTTGGACCCAAGAGAGTTAGGAAGGGGGAAAGAGAAACTATTAGCCTGGGCAGGCGTGCCAAGGAGATCGTAGAAGTGGTTAACTGCAACACTTTGAACAGCCAAGTGCCCAAAGCATAAATCACCCTCAGCATTCTCAATTGCTAGAATCTTATTCGTGTTCCACCTTTGCTTAACTTTGTTATGGAAGTAACCTGTATTCTTATCACCCTCCTTCAGCCACTGAATTCTAGATTTTTGCTTAAAATTTTTTTCTTCGAGCAGCAGAGCAGCCCAAAGAGAATCGGTTTGAGATCTCTGAACAAGGAGGAGAGAGGAGTCCCCAGGGTTAAGAGAAATGGCTTGCTGGGTAGCATGCAAGAAATACCAAGCATGTTTCATATTTGAAGACAAATTACCATTACGTTTATTAAGATCTTTTAAAGTAAATTTCAAAGCAGAGAGCTTCCCTGCCAGAATCTGAAGAGGGTCCCCAAAATAAGGAGCGAGCCAAGCAGTTCGAACCACATCATGATAATTTTCCAGACCCATTATGAAATTAAAGAATTGAAAAGGTTTAGGAATGTTAGGCAAGGATAGACTAGTTTGAACCACCACAAGGCAATGATCAGACAGGTCACGAGGGCAGAAAATATCTTGGGAGTTGGGAAATGAATCCAGCCAAAGGTTATTAACCAAAGCACGATCAAGCTTCTTGTAAGTTGGGTTTGCTACTTGAGAATCCTACCAGGTGAGAAGAGAGCCAGTAGCGCGAAGGTCCATCAATAGGAGGTCGTCAAGCCAATCCTTGAAATCCTGCATACCATAATCCCAAGAAATAGTACATCCGTCAATTTTAGTCAAGGATTTAACCACATTGAAGTCCCCAAGAAGAGTCTACAGTTTGTCAATCGAGCCAGTAATAGCTTGCAAATCTGTCTAGAGTAATTTCCTTTCACTAGGCGTATTGAGCCCATAGACAACAGTAACAAAACCATTAAAACTAAAATTAACAGAAGAAACAGAACAATGGATAAATTGAACAGACTTAGAAATAACATTGACATTCCAGATATTTGGGTCCCATTCAACCCAAATTCTTCCATTAGCATGATACTCATAGTTAAATTACCATTGCCAATTCCTACAAATAGACTTGGAAACAGAATTTGACTTAGGAGACTTAACCATTATTTTAACCAGGCCAACACAAGAGATTCTATACTTACTTATGAGATCCTAGACACTAGTCTGCTTTGGAGACATATTTACACCTCTAATATTCATAGAACAAAAATTTATCATAAAAGGGAATGGAGTTAAGCTGGGGGCTTTTTGTTCCCCCCTCCTTTGATCTTTTTCTTTGAAGTTTGACCAAGGTCAAGAGATCCTGCAGCTTTGTGTTTAAGATCCATGACTTCCTTCTCATTGATCAGTTTAAGCTTACCCACAAGTGGGTTGGGAGATGGAGTGGCATCAGTGTCAGAGAAACAGGCCTGATGACCAGCAGCCACAGGGGATAGAAGATTGAACAAATTAGAATTAGAAATAAGTAAAGGATCCTTCGGGTTAGATTGTCCCTTAATCAAATCAATCCCTTACTATTTCAAAATAATAAATAGAGGAAATTCCATTTTATTCATAAAAGTTGGGGTCTTACAGATAGGATAAAGAATACTAGACACTTGAAATGTGACAAGATAATCATGATGCAATGTAATGCAGAATGATGTAAATGTATTCTAAATGTGGTTTGTTGGACCATTTTGCAACGGGATGTGTTGACTATATGCTCCCATACTTTTTGTTGGGGACTGGAGTTTTCACTGATGATCTTAATGAACTACTTGGATGTCTACTCCAAAGCTCCCAGGAACTTCTACGATGTTGACATTGGGGTTATCACCAAAGTCCTTCATCCTTGATACAGACTTTCCACCATAGATGTTTCTCTCATGTACAAGAGACTATGTGGGAATGAGATTTTGTCTGATGATTTGTATAATAGATTCCATCATCGGTCCTCCCCGATGAGGATGGCTTTCCCTGGTTTGTATTGCCAGGTCTTTCCTGTGTTCTGTCAGAATTACTGCCAACCGTTTGTGTTGTTAGGGTTGCCTGACCCTCACTGAAATGTGCATCAATGGATGGAGTCATCGGATGACTTCCGTTTCTTCGCTAGATTTACTTGCCAACGACTGAATGATGTCAAGGTTGCTTGACCTTCATTGAAATGTGCATCAACGGTTGAGATCATCAAATGACTTCCGATGCTTTGCTGGATTTACTTGTCAATGGCTGAATGATGTCAAGGTTGCTTGACCTTCATTGAAATATACTTCAACGGTTGAAACTATATAAGATATCCGCAGGGGATAGGGTTTTGGAGTTATGATCCCGAACTGACGGCATCGAAACTTTGTTAGGTATTACCGAGTGTAGCTTGCAACAATTGTGATCATTGGTGTTGTGTACCCTGTGCTCGGGTGAATACCAATGAATGGCATGTATACCCACAGTTTGGTTTCTAAAAATCAGGATTTCAGGCTTTTCCGCTCAATCACGTAGCGTCTTATTCCTGATTTGATTTTTTCAGCTTGTGAGACCTCCTTTGCAACTCAAATTGGACCGAGCTGGAGGGGAATGATGCACCTAGGACAGCCGCAGGTACACCTGCGGTAGCTATAGATACACCTGCGGCTATCCATGGGTAGTACTTCTATCTCCCATGACTTTCATAAGTACTTTTCAAGTCGCACCGTATAGAGAATCCGAGAGTTCTTATTCAGATTTGCTGAGTTCGGGCTACTTTCTACAAAATCCATCACCGTACAAGTGTTCTGCACTATCCTGGTAACGTATGCTTGTCCTTTTTTCCAGTTTTTATTAGTTGAAAAATGAGTTATCACATGAAATTCTTCTAAACACATAGTAGTGAATATGCATGCTCTTATGACTTGATAAAAAATATTTAACATAGTAAATGTTAATATTTAACCATGCTGAATGTAATAATGTGAAAAAATTAACTTTTGAAACAGTCAAATTGGCAGCTTTTTCTGCTATTTCTTATCCTATTTGAGGACAAATGACCAAATGTTACAAAGCAAAGTAATCATGGTAATTAGGCTACCCTTACAGATTATGACTTTGACATGTCTATGCATATAAGATGTTTATGACTGCGGGTAGGTGTGCTACTGAATGGCCACCTAGTCATGCCTATGTACATGTGGATAGTCCTTTTTACAAAGCAAACTCTGGCAATATTTTTCCATGAGCCTAGGCATTGAAATAGACATGCATTTTTAACTCTACTGTAGTCATATGTTAAAGTAATACATGCATGCATATAGTCATAAAATGCATTTGAAAAGCTCTAGGTTAGAATTTACCACACCCTTTTGAGGTGATTTGGAGACTTGTGTCCATATATATGGATCTGGATCAGTCGAGTAGTTCCCGTATGACCACTTCATGTGTGAGGAGGAGGGCTTCTGATGTGCCTCAACCCCGTTTAGTCAGACAACCTCGTAGAGTGGAAACTCGTAGAGTGGGGCTTTCATAGAGCGTGGCTTTGTAGAGTGGTCACTCGTAGAGTGGTGCTTTGTTCGTAGAGTGGAGACTCATAGAGTGGTGCTTTGTTCGTAGAGTGGTTGATTCGTAGACTCAGTGGTATGGGCTTCGCCTATAATGGGCGAAAGACAAGAGGGGTTCGGATGGCTAGTCCTTCGGTTCTGTGGTCACGGCAAGAGGGGCTTCGTAGAGTGTTTTTCGTAGAGGGGAGCTTCGGCCTCGCTGAGGTTGTTTTCGTAGAGTGGGTTTCCGCCGTATAGGGTCTCGGTTTGGTGTCGCTTCGGCTAGCCAGTGCGGACTTTTGATTTCTTCCCTTGCAGAAGGGTCTCTTACTAGATTTGGAGTTAGGCTATGAGGGGCTCGACAAATGGGGAAACTCGTAGTGTGGGGCTTCGTAGCATGAGTCTTCATAGAGTGGGATTTCGACCTCGAGTGGGTCGTTGTAGTGGTAGCTATTTTCTGAAGTTCCATGTTCGGGCGTCTTGACGAATTTCTTTATGATATGTCATGTACTGTAACCTGTAACCTTTTATAGTATCTTCATCATAGTCATTAAATCATATGGCATGTCCTATGATGTCTTTGCTATTCTGTTTGGGTTTCTCCTATGCGGTTTTGTAATCCCCCATTTATTTTATTTCAGTCTAAATTTAGCAAAAAAAAATACTTTGAAAGTGGCTGTTCCCGAGCCAATCAACTTGCCATTCAGACCACAGTATCCTGTTATCAGCTTACAAAAAGTCCCATGGAATTATGGAGAAGCTGAAGGATCCACCACTTATACAACTGCGGAAGTGTCGAAGGAAAATCCACTGTATCTTCCCCAATGGGTGATAAAGTCCACCATCAAGTCAATGGGGAAAATACGCATGGAGAAGATTGAAGAATTCCTCCACACTATGGGTCATGACGAAGCCAAGGTGGTTTTAAGCTTAAGAGAAGCTCCACATCAAATATCAATCATGGACTTGGTTTTAACTTCTGAGGATCACCGGAAGATCTTACTGAAGGTTTTGGAAGAAGCCTACTTATCGACATCAGTGGATGTAGAAAAATTTCAACATCTGATTGATCACATTTTTAACAACAATATGATATCTTTCAATGATGACGACATATCGCCCGAAGGGACCGGTCATTGCAAGCTGTTGCACATTGCAGTTTTGTCCTCCGGATATATGCTAGCTGATGTCTTGATAGATGGAGGTTCGTCTCTGAATATCTATCCATACGTTACTTTGCTAAAGATGAACGTCAATCTCAAACTGATTCGAAGCAGCCATTCGGTTATTAAAACTTTTGACGGAGCCCGCCGAAATTCAATCAGAGAGATTGAGCTACCAATCGAGATTGGTCCCCATAAATTATGCGTATCTTTTCACGTGGTCAAAATAGATTCAGGATATAACCTGTTATTGGGAAGATCATGGATTCATATGGCTGGGGCTGTCCCCTTCACTCTTCATCAACAACTGAAATATATCATTAATGACAGCCTAGTCACAGTCAACGCTGAACCGGAATGTCCTAAACAAAGTGACATACCCCTCATCAGTTTCAATTCAGAAGTTGAGCCGGTCAGTTTTCATGCCCTAGAGGAGAGCAACACTCACTACCAACCTATTGGGGCGCCACCTCTCACACCCTAGATTTCTGCCGAAGTAATGTCGGCTACTCAAGAAATGATATCTTTGGTCATCAGTTGGGACAAGGGCTGGGTAAAAGTCATCAGGGTGTTAAGCACTTGATTCAAGTTGTCAGTCAAACTGGGAAAGCTGGACTGGGCTATTCTGCCAGTTCCAGTCGCATGAATCCACATAAACATCATCAGATTCCTCCAGCTTCAGTTACATGACGTTTGTCTTCGCTTACAACTTTTGAGTCCATACAACATCCTGTAAAGGTGCCATCCAGAGTAATGGCTATGTTATTTCCCAAACCGATGCCGGTAAAGGAGAAAGAAGTCTTTGTTCCAGACCCCAGAGTGGAGGAAGAGGAACAAAGAATTAAACAAGACATCGTCAAAATGATGTCAGGCATACGAATCATTATCCATGATGAACATACAAACAGATATACCCCAGACGATGATCGCCCAAATGTAATTGTCATTATTCGAGAGAAGGAGAATGATGACAACCCTTCCATCACTGCAGTCCACCAGGACTTTGCCCTCGACAATTGGAGCAACACTCCTTACATTGGTCGACGAGGGTAAAATGGGCAGGAACTCTTTTTACCTTGTAGATATCATATCTGATTACTTTTATGTACAGTATTAGTAGCTATTTTATCAGTACATGCTAACACTTTGTATGATCAAACCATTTCATATATACTAAGTGAAAGCATATCTTATTTCAGGACCCTGAATTTAGATGTGCATGTACTTGCTGATAAGGTGCCTTTTCTCCACAAGGATTATAACTTTGATGTAAAGTTGGATTCAGCCTTGATGGAAATACATGAAGACATTGAAGTGCCTCTGGAAATTCAAGAATGGGTCGAAGACAAACCTAAACCCAACCTTGATCAAACCATTTCCTTCAATCTCGAAACCTTAGAAAGCCCTAAGTTAATCTAGATTGGTTCAGACCTTACCCCAAACCAAAGGAATGACATGGTTACAATACTAACCCAATTCCAGGATGTGTTTGCATGGTCTCACGAAGACATGGTGGGTTTTTCCACTGACATTATTCTTCATCGCCTTCCCATTAAAAAGGGATTCAAACCAGTCAAGCAGAAGCTCAAGCAATTGAAACCTGAATGGAGTTTAAAAGTGAAAGAAGAAATTGTAAAATAATTTCAAGTTGGAATTATCATGGTGTCCACATATCCTGAATGGATATCTAACATAGTTCTCTTGCCTAAATCTGGAGGAAAGGTGCGAGTTTGCGTGGATTACCGGGATCTGAACAAAGCTTGCTTTAAAGATAGCTTTCCCGTGCCATTTATCCACATTCTAATTGATAATACTGCTCAATATGTCATGTATTCCTTTGTGGATTGCTTCGCTGGATACCACCAAATTATGGTTGCTGAGGAAGATCGTGAGAAAACAACTTTCATCATGCCTTGGGGAACGTTTTGCTATAGACGGTTGTCATTCGGCCTCATCAATGCCGGAGCTACTTATCAACGAGCTATGATGTCTATTTTTCACTCATTAATGCACAAAGAGATAGAAATCTACGTGGATGACATCATTGTCAAATACCATCTCATAAAGCTTTTCAATATACTGCGTAAGTACAACTTGAAGTTGAATCCAGCCAAGTGTGCCTTTGGCGTTAAATCCGGCAAGTTGTTAGAATTCCTAGTCAACCACAAAGGGATTGAGTTGGATCCCACCAAAATCAAGGCCATCACAAAAATGGCTATTCATTAGACATAGAAGGAAATACGGGGATTTTTTTGGAAGAATAAACTTCATTAAAAGGTTCATTTCTCAACTCACAGCGACCTATGAGCCTATCTTCAAGTTGTTAAGGAAGAACTCCTCCATGAAATGGAATGTCGAGTGACAGAAGGCCTTCCTCACAATCAAAGGACATCTAGTCAAAGCTCCCATTTTGGTACTGACCAGGGACGATGTTCCCTTGTTTATGTACATGTCCATAAGTGACAATGCCATGGGCTGTATGCTGGGACAGAAAGACGATAGAGGCTAAGAACGAGCTTTCTATTACCTCAACAAAAGATTCAGCAGCAGTGAACACAAGTACACCCTGATTGAGAAGACTTGTTGTGCTTTAGCATGGGCTTCCATGAGGTTACAACATTACCTCCATGGTCACACAACCCATCTCATATCCCGTGTGGATCCTCTCAAGTATGTGTTCAACAAACCCATGTTAAATTGTCGGCTGTCTAGATGACAGTTGATCCTACAACAATTTGATATCATCTACGTGATGTAAAAGTCTATCAAAGGTCAAGGGATTGCGGATCAACTGGCCGCCATGCCT
The DNA here is from genome assembly GCA_020205505.1 of Panax japonicus. NCBI lineage: Eukaryota > Viridiplantae > Streptophyta > Magnoliopsida > Apiales > Araliaceae > Panax > Panax japonicus. The sequence continues at coordinate 846,426 of JAINUV010001490.1, forward strand.
GCAGGGGATTTCAAACCCTTGGAAACCTACTTCCCAGATGAAGGGGTAATGACAGTTCAGCAACACCATCAGTATGATACATGCCGTACATGGAAAATGTATTTTGATGGAGCTGTTAATATGGAAGGTTCTGGAGCTGGAGCAGTTCTAGTGTCCGGTACGGGGGAGAAGTATCCCGTCGCCGTTAAATTGTGGTTTGTCAGCACCAACAACACAGCTGAGTATGAAGGATGTCTCATGAGGCTAAAACTTGCCCGTTCAATGGGCATCAGGCAGTTAACTATCTTTAGGGATTCAAAGTTGGTAATTAGACAATCCACGGGAATCTATCAAACTAAAGAACTACATTTGCTGCCTTACCATCGGCAAGTTTTATAGATGGCTTTGGAGTTCGAAGAAATCTCCTTTTGACACATTCCTCATAATAGGAATGACTTCGCAGACGCGTTAGCAACTTTGGCCTCCTTGATTCAAATGCCTGAAGAAAACATATGCTAGGCGTCATATTTACCCTGCACAAGGTGCCAATCTATGGGAACTATGTTGGAGAAGTATCGGATGAGCTACCTCCCATCCATCACCCTTGGTATCAACATATCATGGAGTACCTACAAGATGGATCTACACCCGCTGAGGCGAGCCCGACTGAGAAAAGGCGGATCCATTGACTTGCTATGAAATTTTACCTGAGCAAAGATGCACTCTACAAAAGAGATGCATAACTAAGTCTCCTCAGATGTCTTGACCAGGACCAAGTTCAGAGGATCATGGTGGAGTATGTGGCCCACACATGAGTGGCCCCATGATTGTTAAAGAGATCCTCAGAACAGGACATTACCGATTTACCCTCAGAGCTGACTGTGATGATCACGTCAAGAGGTGCTATCAATGCCAAATTCATGGAAATGCCATCCACGCCCCTCCGAGGTAGCTCCACAATATGAGTTCACCTTGGCCCTTCTCAATGTAGCGAATGGACGTGATCGGACCCATCAATCCCAAAGCCAGTAATGGGCATCGCTTTATATTCACCATGATCAACTACTTCTCCAAGTGGGTAGAAGCAGCCTTTTTCCCTAGGGTTACCAAAGAAGTCATCATTGCTTTCATCAGAAACAATGTCATTTGTCGATATGGACAACCAGAGGTAATTGTGTCAGACAATGCTAAGAACCTCAACAACAAAATGATGGAGGATTTATGTAGTAAATTCCACATCAAACACCTTAAATCCGTCATCTACCGTCCAATGATGAATGGTGTTGTTGAATCGGCTAACAACAACATCAAGAAGATCATGCAAAAGATGTTCGCCAACCACAAAGAATGGCCTGACTTATTGCCTCTTACTTTGTTAGCCTAAAGAACATCAATGCGCACTTCCACTGGGGAAACCCCCTACGCATTAACCTATGGGATGACAGCAGTGCTCCCCATAGAAGTGGAAATGGAATCCCTCAGAGTGTTGATAGACGCTCAGTTGGATGAAGACCAATGGGTACAAGACATGTATCACCAATTGTCACTAATAGAGAAAAGACGAACTGCGACTATCTTCCACGGTCAGTTATATCAACAAAGGATCGTCAGATCCTACAACAGAAAAGTTCGACTATGGAAGTTTAAGCAATATGATTTTGTTTTAAAGAAGATACTTGACAACCAAGATCAGTCCAAAGTAAAATTTTCCCCTTACAAGGAAGGCCCGTTTTTTGTCAAGGAGGTATTGACAGGAGGTGCTCAAAAATTGCAAGAAATAGACGGTGATGAATTTCCACAACTCATTAACTCGGAAACCGTGAAATGGTAATATGTCTGAAGTTAACATCAAGCAAACATCCTGGTGTTGGATCATCAGGTCACCAGTCATTCCGGTTCTTTAACCCTTCATTACATACAACTCTTCGCCACACTTTGCCCACCAGGGAAACATACTTTTCAAGCCAGCAGTCTGGTTTCACTACATTCATACAACTTCAATTATCCTCCCAGGGATTGAAACTTTTACACCTACAGTTTATCCTGAAGATGGGATTAAACTTTTCTACGCTTGCAGTTTGTCCTGAAGACATGATCAAAATTTTCACACCTGCAGTTTGGCCCAATCATGGGATCAAACTTTCTTCTCCCCGCAGTATAGCCTGCACATTGGATTCATACTTCTCTTCGGCTGCGAATCGTCTTGAGGGGCGAACTACGTCGACCTGGTCTCCTCTTCAATAGGAGTACGTAGGCAACCATTTTATATGGCTTGGTCGCAATAAAACAAAAACATTTCTACAACCTTCTTCTTACAAAAACAAAAACAACAAAAACATTCCTATACCATTTCTGCCATATACATCGTTGAACCTCTTACACCAAGTTCAAACTACGTAGACCTGATCTCCTCTTCAATAGGAGTACGTATGCAGCCATTTATGGTTCGGCCTCACCCCCTACCAAAACACCAACACTTTTCAATTGGTACTGGGATTAAACTTCAATCCATCACATTTCATCAGCTTCAGGCCAAAGGGATGGAATTACGTGAATTCCTCATAAATAAAAGATTCAGCGACCATCTAAGTTGCGGTTGTACCTCAAAGAGCAACACCAATCCATAAGAGATTGAATTAACTAGGCTCCTCCTAAATAGGAGTACAGACGACCATTTGTGGTACAGTCAATCTCAGATATAAAGGCCACACTCCTCTCCACATTTCCATACAGAATCAGTCCTAAGACACCAAAGATGGTAGGGATCCAAGCAGATCAATGATCCATTCTGAACTATCCAGTGACAATTTAATGTCCATCCAAAAACGAGGAATTCAGAATACATCAAGATCACAAGCCCTGATGAAGCGAGCAAGTATCAAGCAAGCAACAAACATATCTAAAAGGGAAGTGATCAAAAGTATATTTCCTTGCTATATATAATGTTGTTTGATATACACAATGTAAACTGTATATGACAAAATGGCTAAGCTAGTCTGTGCAGGAAAATACAAGCTCATCTACAAATCAGTGTATATGTGAGCTATCAAGCCCAACATGGCATTCCTCTCGGCAGAAGGAGGTAATGATGTGGTCTCATATACAAGGGTATCCACACGAGCTAATAGATATACAACCATCTGCATGGTGACTCTATGCTCATCAATGTACGTGCTCATCTCTGTAATCATGCCAGTAGTAAGAGATCTCTTTGAAGTACTATCTGTAACGACTACGTCCCGGGCAGATATGGCGATATCCCTCTCAACTATCACAGCATCTCTGGTTGATCTGGCCTCATCCCACTCAATAACAACGGCGTCTCTACGAGCTAATACCTCATATATCTCTCTAACAGAGCTGCGTCTCTCCCATCAAGAGCAGTCAACATCAAGGCTCTCGCCTGATCTCTCTCGTAGGTCATCAGATGAAGAATCTTCTCGAAGTACTATGCCAAATGCTAAATCATAACAGTGCTAGTACAGAGAGAATCCAAAGGAGCCTAGTAAACTTCTCCTCCTCGATGTGAAAATCAATATCCTCCATAGGCTCTCAGTCGTCTGAATCATTATCCGGTACTGTGGATACTACAGCAGCTGATGAAGTCCCTGTATCCGTCCACGCAGAATACTCTGGCGAATAGCCTGAATGGATAAAAGAGAAAGTATCTATCTCACGCTAATCCCAATATGCATACACCAGGGATCGGTCCTCTACTGATAGATGGTGAGAAGCTAAACGCTGAGCTAGTGCCCCCTCGAAAGGATCGAAATCCTGGAACTGGTCAAATTGTGACATCACGACCAGCGGGTGATAGGTAGTCATGCCCCTCAAGCCAGCCAGAGGGAGATAGTTCATGCCCGGAGCATGAGTAATAAAGTTGTAGGGGTGAGGCTAAGCCCTGTGCACGGAAAAATGCCAAACGGATCACTGATCTCCGATAAGAACACAGACCAAGACATAGCGTCTGTACACTCTGATGGCTGAAAGGAGTAAGACATAGCTATATCATGGATGAAGAAATACCCGTGTCGGCGGAAGGTCCCAATCGGTCCCAAGTGTGATATAAACCACACGTACAGCATGACCGAACTGCCTATGTATACCCCTACAGGGTAAGTGCTACAAAACGTGGCCGACCTCAGTGTCTCTGCCACAATCATCGGAATGATGGTACGACCCTCCCTTAGAGCTCTCACTGCCATGATCACACCGATGTCTAGCTCATCCATATATCATGGCATGTATACATAAGCCACTATGCACATCAAGAATGCATCTACTCTGGCCAAATGCCACTGATCCTCTGGTATGATGAAATCGCCAGAATGACGTGTATAGTTGCCCAATGAGCCAAACCTGTCTATTAGGAAACGCTGAGATTAGACCTTGCAAATATGGCCCAGGCTCACGGGCCGGGCTGGCCCGCCCGCCAAAAATCGGGCTTTGGGCCGTAGCTTTTTAGCCCGCCAAAACCCGGGCCTTTTTGGCCCGACCCATTTTTAGCCCGGCCATGGAGCCCGCGTGGCCCGTGAACTTTTTTTTTATAAATAAAATGTTACTACTTGTGGGTTGTGAGGCTTGAACACAAGACTTGTAAGTAAATAAATAAGAGTTCAAACCAACTAAGCTACAACAACTATTTGTTTTTAATGCAATCTTCAATATATTTTAACTATGATTGAAAATTATAATTAAGATATGTAGTTAATGTAGGTAATTAATTAATAATACTAATTTATAATACTATTAAAATTTTAATTGATTGAGATATGTAGTTAATAATTTCAAAGTATAAAACTATTAAACTAACAAATAGCAATTATTAGTTTAAGTTAGATAATATAATTATAAAAATTAAAATTATCTATATATTAGTATTAATTAAAGTATTTATTATTTTTAAAAATTTAAAAAAATTATATTAATTTTAAAGAATCAAATTTGATTATATACTTTGAATTACTAGAAATATATAATTCGAATCAACCACTAATTATTTAGATTTGCAAGTCCAAAATCTGTACACAATAATATAGATAATTTTATCCCTTAATTATGCAATCCCCCTACTTATTAAAGTATATTTGGAAAGTAAATCAATCATTATCCCTCAATTATGCATTCCCCCTACTTATTTGGAAAACAAATCAATCATTATCCCAAATCATGCCTTTAGAATAATATCTAAAATTATAATAATATTAAAATTTTAATTGATTGAGATATGTAGTTAATTTAAGTAATTAGAATTATTGTTTATTATAAATTATTTTATTATTTTTAATATTTATTATTATTACTATTTTTGGTGTATCAAGATTTTGCAAAAAAAAATATATATATATATAGGAAAAAGCCCGCGGGCCTGGCCGGCCCGCCCAAACCGGGCCACGGGCCTAACAAATTTGGTCTGCCAAAACATGGGGCTTTTTGGCCCGGTCCGCGCTCGGCCCGGCCTGGCCCGACCCGCCCGTTTGCCAGGTCTAGCTGAGATAGTACATGACCGAATGTAATCTCATCCTCTACCACTCTACGTCGTAACCCAGTGAGGGTCATGAACTGCCAGCGCAAATCTCCGACAGCCATATGAGCGCAATGTCTGTCCAAGGGCAAAGTCGTCAATCGCTCATACTCCTCCAATGTAGGAGTCAGTTCCCAGGTACCAAAGACTTGTCTCTCTAGTATCCAACGCTCTAGCATACCCTCCATAAATCATGTAGGAACCTGAAATACCAAAAGGGTCATAATATGCTGCATCATCTGATCTGCAGTCACCCTGTCTGGTGGTGACATATTATCATACCACGATCTGAGACGTGAGGCTACCAAGGCTGGTAGGGTATGATCTATGCGGCTGACTGTCGAAGAAAACATATGTGTGGGCCGTATCATAAGACCATCCAGGGGTTAATGCTGAAATATCTTTGGACATACATACATATGCATAACATGATACATGCATTACAGATAATGGATGGCAATATTGTATAGGGAATGAAAAACTGCACATACATTCCTAAGTATATCATCATCTACATACATCATCTCTGTACAACTAAAAATACAGGGAAATGGATCACATACACCCTACTACTAACAGAGGCCTATTAAAAGATATAGCGAGAATGGGGCACATCCACCCAATATCTAACAGAGGCCTATCAAAAGAGATAACGAGAATACACATCAAAAAAAGATAATGGTGTCAATATCTGCATCCTCAATCTTGTCCACCTGATGTAACTCCTCTTGAGTCACTAGATCTCTATCAACAGGGATGTCAGGCTTATACAAGGGAGGATCTGCGTCGACAAAGTCAAATGGGTCATCTGAGGGGCTAGCGCCTGAACTGGAAGGATCAAACATATCTGCCTCTGCCGGATCTCTGCCCAAATGTCGGATAAAGAAATGTGCCCGTCCAGTCGCTGGGTCAAACCTTCAATCTGTGTGAAATGAGTCGGATCTCGGACATATGCTAGCCAATCCATCATCATCACGTATCCTGGAACCATATCCCCCATGAACTGAGTGGCGCGAGATTGGGCTCCAATAGTGCGAGGGGACCAGCAATGCTGGAACATCTCCTGAGTGCAAGGACCCTCTGATAATGCAAAACCGTCAACCCCCAGCAAAGGGATATCGATGATGGGTGACTGCGACACATGACAATAATGCCTAACAGGAGGCAAGACATGCATACGAATATCTCCTGTGGTACTCCTAATAGCACACTCTCCTAAATAGAGCTCCCATCCTCCATCAGTGAAGATAGGAACCCTACGGGTGGAAATCATGTACTCGACACCAATCAGGTACCTATCCTCAAATCTCATGGCCAAGTGCTCCCCAGAATAGGGAATCCATGTGATGAAATCAGCTGTTAACAACTCCAGCTGTAGGCGGCAATGAGTGAAACCCTCAGCTACAGGGACCTCCGCCATTATGGAATGATGTCATCGCCGTCCTCGTGGATAGGTATCTAAACCTAATACGCCCAAAACTACTAACACAAAGACAAACATCTGTGGTCAGTAAACACTCTTAACCTACACATGGGAAACTATAAGAGAAATACTCACCAGCAGAAATGGGTAGAATCCTAACCAAGCCTCGGTCAAACCCTGCAAACACATATGAATGCCCCTGAAGAAATATGTGAAGGTGTAGGAACCCCAGTCATACTCTCCTATATAGTCCACATGTCGTGTGGTGCTAATCAAAGCGAACGACACCATAGAAGAGTTATCTTCTATGAAGCAGCCTCTAATGATCATCAGGAACAATGGCCGAAGTATGCGATCCATGACTCTGAAATCATCTGGCATGGGCTCGCTCAACAGCCCACTCATAGCATCTATGCTCAAAGGACCCGTACGGACGGTCCTGCCCTTGAACGCTTCCACTGAAACTCCTAGCAAGGATCTGACGGTAGTAAGGGTAATATCTGCCATACAAGGCACTGGTGCCCCTCCAAACTCCATACCTGTGATAAACCGCCGATCCATCGGCGTCATCATCACCTTATAGGCCAGCAAATGGAGCGAGTGAGTCTGGTTAAACTAGCGCTCAGACAATGCCCTGAGGTAACCCCAGGGACAACGAGAAGGAAGGATGGAAATAACGCCCCAAATCCGTCATGCACAATCGCTCTATAGTCAGGATGTAAAGCCTGGTACATGGAGTGAATGCTGAACTAGTTCCCTCGAGGCTGTGTAAAGATGGGAACCTACATGAAATGTAGATCAACATCAAAATCCTTTACTCCTCATCAATAGGAAAGAAGGAAGATCAAGATCTAACGTTATACCTCGTTGGCATTCAAGTACATCGAGGGATGTCGACTCAAATCACCCAGGAGCTCTGGGTTTGCCACCTGAATACTCGGGAGGTCCCTACGGGGAACATTTGTAGAAGGAGTGAGGTCCGCAACCATAACATCCTCGTCCTCGTCCTCGACATCTGACACATCAACCTGGACGGGACGTATCACCGCCTCCATTAATCGACGATGCTGTCTAACAGAACGAGGTCGAGGCACTTCAGAAGCCCTCTTTCGTATACTAGAAGTGGTCCCATGGGAACTGCTCGACTGATACGGATCCATAATATCTAGACAAAAGTCTCAAAATCACCTCAGAAAGGGTGTGGTAATTTCTAACATGGAGATATCTTTTCAAAAATGCATTTTATGACTACATGCATCTATAGTAGAGTTAAAAATGCATGACTATTCAAATGCCTACTTTTTGGAAAAATTTGCCATAGTCCCCTTTGTAAATAGGACTATCCACATGCACATAGGCATGACTAGGTGGCCATTCAATAGCACACCTGACCACAGTCATATATATACTATATGCATAAAAAGTCAAAGTCATCAATCCATAAGGGTAGTTTAATTACCAGGATTACTTTGCAATTTTACCTTTTGCTCATTTCTCCTCAAATAGGATAAGAAATAGCATAAAAAGGTGCCAAATTGACTGTCTAAAAACTCAAATTTTTTCACATCATTATGTTCAACATGATTTAATACTAACATTTACTATGTTGAATATTTTTTATCAAGTCATTTGAGCATGCATATTAACAATATCAGTGTTTAGATTCATTTTATGTGATAAGTCATTTTCCAACGAATAAAAACTAGAAAAGAAGACATGTATACGTTACCAGGACAGTGTAGAACACTTGTACGGTGATGGAATTTGCAGAAAGTCACCCAAACTCAACATATCTAAAGAAGAGTTTTCGAATTTCCTTCGCGATGCAATATGAAAATGACTTATAAAATCAACCTGATGGCATTAAGTAGCCATGGCTGGCCGCAGGTCCACCTGCGACTACTGCAGGTGTATCTGTGGCACCTTTACGTGGGTTCCACCCCTCCATCTCGGTCCAGTTCAAGTTACAATAGAGTTCTCCTAAACTGAAAAAGCTAAATCATGAATAATAACGCCACGCAATTGAGCGAAATAGCTTGTCATCCTGGTTTTCTCAGACCAAGCTGTGGGTCTGTACATCACTCATTGGTATTCACCCGAGCATAGAGGACACTATGCCGATGATCTCAATAGTGATAAATCACACTCGTCAATACCTTGCATAGGTCAAATGTCACCAATTCAGGGTCTTCACCCTAATTCTCAATAAGAGATCCCCGATGGGGGTTACAACTTATTCCCTGGAGGGGGTTACAACGTGTTTCCTGGCGGGGGTTACAACGTGTTCCCTGGCGGGGGTTACAACGTGCATCCTAGCAGGGGTTACAACGCATGTTCCGTTGATACACACATCAGTGAGGATCAAACAATTCCCTAACGGGGGTTACAACGCGTGTTCTATTGATTCACACATAAACGAGGGTCAAGAAGCCTTGACAGCATGCCCAACATGGGGTTTTTATCCAATGACATACGTGTCAGCAAAGGTTGGGCAGCCCTGACAACACATACTGTTGGCAGTAAATCCAACAAAACATTGATATGTCCTGCAATACAAACCATGGAAGATTAACATCATCGAGGAGGATCGATGATGGAATATGTTATACACATCCTCGAACAGACAAAGCTTTATCCCCACATATCTCTTGTACATGAGAGGCACATCTTCAGAATCAAGTCTGTTTCAAGGATTAAGGACTTTGGTGATAACCCCAACGTCAACATCCTAAGAGATTCAGATCAGACATCCAATCTGGTCATTGTTTCCAATCCCTGGTAGAAGCAACATGGAGTCGCTAATCATCCCCAGCATGTTGGGTAACTACCTCGGACATATGCATCATACATTTGCATCATGTTGCTGCACTTAGCATCATGTTTATCTTGTTGCATTTCAAGTGTCTAGGATTCTTTATCATATCCATGAATTTCATTGCTTGAATATGATAAAGAGGGACATCTGTAGACACTAAAAATTTTCTGCACACCTATTATTGACATTTCAGGAGGGAAGATTCATCTTTCAGAGATAACCCTGAAAGATAGCTCACATCCAGTCTGGATACTACTGAAAGTTCAGCCTCAACCCCGAAACACACGCCGGGAGTATCGGTTCCAACCTCGGAGATAACCCCGAGGTATGTAGTTCCAATACTGGAAATTCCACCGGAGAACACCGATCCATCTCGGAGATAACCCCAAGATATTCAGTCTCAGTCCCAACACTTGGAGTAGCAGATGCCAACCTTGGAGATAACCCCAAGGATTGCAGTTCCGGAGATAACCCCAAAAATGCTTGTTTCAAATGCATGCAATCAGCTTCAAACCTCGGCACTCACATTGAGGCACTCAGTATAAGACCTGGAGATAACACCAGGAAGACAGGCACACCTCAGAGATGACACTGAGGACCTTCAATACTTGCAGTAGTCCAATTTCAGAGATAACCCTGAGCAACGTCTGCTTTATCAGCCTAAACCGACGATAACCTTGGTGAGGGGAAAAGTCGTCATCTTGCCACCTTGACGCCACATCATGCCATCTCAACATTTCATACATACATTTCTACACAACAATGTCCCACAAGAACCAAGGATGTCTAATTCCGAGTGACTATTACGCAGGGTATCGAATAGAATTTGAAGCTTGAAGACCAGAGGGCATGGTCCCATCTTCTTGACTTCGTACAACCTCTAATCCCATGTTATTGCGTAACTATCAACAACGACGGTCAGAAATAGGTCTTAAATACCTCAATTGGATGCCCGGATTGCAATTCTAAAAGTTCATGCGGACATTAAAGTGCATGCGTGCACGTACTTTGAGATGGCAGGACCTACGAATCCCGGGGCAACCCGGTCAGCCGCAGGTACAACTATGGCTACCTGCGGCTCCTCCTCTATAAATAGAGGGCTTGGGGTGGCCATTTTATAAGAGAAAAAGGCGATAAAGCCCTCGTTAAATTTGCTCTGTACTCACCCTACACTGAGTGCTTTCTCATTTTAATCACTTCTGAGCTCACATATAGCTACTTTTTGTACCGGCGGGAGCCGAGTGTTCATCCCTTTAAAGATATAGAAGTCTTCTTTGGCATCACACTATAAGCCTTCTCACACATTTTAAAGCCTTTCTCTGCATCTTTGCATACACTATTCTTCACGTTGATAGTCGTGTTGCGTGTGTTTGCCCGAATTTCGGTCCGTGATTTTATTTCAGTTTGTACATATATATATATATATATATATATATATATATATATATATATATATATATATATATATATATATATATATATATATATATATATATATACTAGCTGGGTCCCGTGCCTCCGGCACTGTATGGACAATATGACTTATCTCAAACTTTGAACGACCAAAATAATTTATTGAGTGAGCGGGAAATTTAAAGTCATTTGTATTTTATTAAATTATTATTAGATTATTAGATAGATAGATGTATTTTATTAGATAGATGTATGAACGGTGAGATTTATCCCAAACTTTGGACGGCCCAGATGATTTATTGAGTGAGCGGAAAATTCAAAATTATTTGTATTTTATTATGTATATATATATATATATATATATATATGAATTATGTGTCGAACTTTGTTCGATGAGCCAAAATTTTACATCCGACGCGTTTACCACTTTATATATATATATGTGTTATATATATATATATATATATATATATATATATATATATATATATATATATTTACATTTAGTCCCACATGAAGTTTACTTCGTGGCGGTTGACCGTCTTTACAGCTTTATTTAGTTTTTGTCCTGCCTGGAGTTTACTTTGTGGCGGTTGATGGCTTTTACAATTTTATTTAAATTTTTGATCCCCCGTGGAAGTGCTTCGTGGTGGCTGATCACGTCTGTATATATATATATATATATATATATATATATATATATATATATATATATATATATATATATATATATATAGAGAGAGAGAGAGAGGTCGGACATTTTTAGTTGTAAGCAATTTGTAAATTTATTCACGGTGTTTGGATTTCCTCAGATGATTTTTATACCCATGAGGAGTTCGGCACCATTTTGTACATTATTTTCTCAAAGATGCTTCGTATCTCGAAAAATTAAAAACAATCAAGGCGAACACTTAATAAAAATTGGAGTGTAAAAGGTCGCAATTACTATTGAGCACAAGTGTAAGACCTCGAATTTTATGAAATAAAAGTATTCAATTTTTCTTATAATTACAATTCAGTAAATGATTAAATTGATAAAAGTTTAAAGTTAAGGGTGAGATATGAATTTTTTTCAAAATACGAAAGTGGTTATAAAATATTCAATTGTCGAGGAATATTCGTTTGATCGTGGAATATTCTTTCTGTCGGAGAATATCCGTACGACGACGTAGTCATTTGTGGGCCCCATACCGAATAACTGTCGGATGAAGAAAACGACAAAATTTGAGTTTTTACAAATAACTGCGTAGTTATTACCGTTAACACTGTTGGAATACTCGGTGGTTAAAATATAGTAATACGCGTTATTGCACAGTAGCACACGGTATTGCACAGTATTTTTGAATTATTGATTCTTACGTGAGAAGACACTACTCAATAATTGTTACAGTAATTACTGTTCAATATTTTATTTTATTAATTCAATAATTACTGTGTTGATATTTTATATTATTGTTGTTTTAATAATTGTCACTGCACAATATCTCCATTATCAGATCAATAATTCATATAATTTGAATAATATTATTAGATAACATTATTGGCAATGTCTAGAAAGTTCTGTCAAGAGAGGTTTGGTAACCTAATTATGCACCAGTAAGGAGAAATTCTTATTGGAAAGCCCCCTCTTTCCTGGGAACGGCCTGGTTGTCATATTGTGATTCTGTAATATTATTTGTGAATAATTAATTATTGATTTGTATGATAAGGACATATTTATTTTATGTGGATATAAATGATGGATATATTTATTTTTATGTGGATAAAAATGAAAGAATTAATGCTGAGGTGTTATATCAGTATTTTGTCAGTGTGGAGGTATTAAAAATCATTCGTTTGTGGATTTCGGATATTTTTTGTTTGGAATTTGGAAAAACTCAAAGCTACGGAGTTGTAGAGAATTTAATTTTTAGGCAGAACGAGCATAAAATTCGTATTTTTCTGATAATCGGGCTATTTTCTATGAATTATTGAAGTTTCAGAAAATAAAATAATTTTTATTAAAATTATGGGTGGGACCGACTCTTATTTAAAACACGTGGGCTGCTTGTTTTTCTTCCAAGTTGGCTGCTAGAATTTTCAAGATAGGTGGCGTAGAAATTTTGTTTAAAATAGTAAATATTTTTTTATTTTAGTCTCCTATAGCGTTCTAGCATTTTCCTATAAATAGACGCTTAGGTTAGAATTAAAAATCACACCAGAAACATAAGTTTTCTCTCTCTATATTATCAAGCATATTTTTGTGATTATTTAGATATCTTGAGTATTGCTATACGGCGCAAATTCGTTCAGCGTTATATCCGATATTCAAGTCAGAAGTACTGCTCTTTTGAGGTAAGGGATTTTAAGGGTTGTTATTTTTTTCATGTTTCGTAATTTTTCAGACCTTCAAAAATTTTGGAAAAAATTGAAATGATATTTTGATGAGTTTTATTGATTGTGTCCAAAAATGGTGATTTTTGGATGTATAGATTAAAAGTTATGAATTTTACGGGAAAAGACTATTTTAAAAGTAACCGCTTATAACTCCTTGCGGTTAACTCCAAAATTGATGAAATTTTTATTGGGAGTACATCTATATAATATCAGTGTACTATGTGAATTTCGGAATTTTTAGATAAAAGTACAATTTGTGATAAATGTCTAAATATTCGGCGGTTTTTGCCATATGAAAAATAGTAAATGTGTTTTAAAAATTCAGAGAAAAATATATGTTCAATATGGGACTATATTATGCTAAATCCCAGAAAAAAAATATTTTAGGAACTGATTTGGTATTTTTCATGAAAATGAAATAGTTATGAGTAAATGAATTAAATATGTTATGTGAAGTAAGAAAATTAGAAAATAGGATTTTATGGCTTGAGAATCCTACATGAGGTATATGCAGATTTTTTATGAGGGTTTTGGTTATTGGTGATGAAATCTTATGAGTTTGACATTTTAGGATTATTAAATGCATTATTTAGTAAAGTATAAATAATTAAAATAAATTATTTATAAGCTTAAGAAATATTATTTTTTCAATATCATTATACCGAAATATTGGTATGGATTTTATTGTGGAATTTCTACTTTTTTCATGTCGGGGTTACTATTCACGAGTTACTATTCATGAGTTACTATTCACGAGTTACTACTATTCACGAGTACTATTCACGACAAAATTGGTTTCTTTTTTTGACCAAATTATAGTTGATTTATGAATATTACTCTTGAGATTAAAACTATATGTTGATCATATTATTTTTATTAACATATATAATATTTTTATAACCATAATGATGATATTTTTATCTGGATGATGTTTTTCTTTAATATTATCATGAACTAAATTTTAATTAAGATTGCAACGGAACTTGGTATGTAGTTTAAATTGCAAGCTTCCCATTGAATGAAAGTTAGTTTTTATTGAATTGTTTATTATATCTTATGCTTATTGATTAATTGCCTGATCAACAATTACTGTGATAATCTATATAAAATTGGAAGATGGAGTATAGATTGAGATCTGGATATGATAACATCTGTTCATATAATCTGAATAGGGTTAATATGATTAGCGTATAGGATAGGAATATACCTATGTGTCTTTTGTATCCATTGAAAGAATTTGTGCGTAAACCCTAATTAACTTGATTCACATAGGAATATAGTGAGTTGATTAATTGGGGTGTTCCTTGTAATTCTGCATCTTAAAGATTGGATTTAGGAGGATTTGTTCATGTGTCTATGGAAGAAGAGCATGAATATTTATAGAGCATTCTTGGATAACAATTCATATTAATTGATTTATTTTAAATGGAAAGTAAGTTAGTTTAAATGAAATACCAAGGGAAGTTGTAATCTTAACCTGTTAAATCTGCAGTTATTCTTGTGAAATTTTGGTTTTTAATTATTAGTTTGTTAAGTTTAATTTTCAAATCACAAACAAAATTTTCGTAGTTTAAAATAGGATTAATTGCATTGGAGTTAGTAATTGATAAATATTAGTCTATTTCCTCGTGGGAACGATATCCTTGCTTGCTGAATATTACAATTGAACGCGTATACTTGCGTGGTAAAGTGCTATTAAAAATTTAGGCAACAAGTTTTTGGCGCCGTTACCGGGGAAATTAGTTTAATATTTTGTCATTATTGATTTTTATAGCGTTAATCTTAATTTAAACTTTTTCTATTCTGTTCTGTTCAGGTGCTTTTGACTAGTTTATGCAAACGCGATCGAAGAAGCCAGATTTATTGCCTCACGAGGACGACATCGAGAAAAGATTTCAGCGGTTGCGTAAGTGGGTTAAGGAAACCAAAGAAGCATTTGATAAGGAAGATACTATGGCTGAAGAAGAGCAAAAAGCGCTGCGGGATTATGCTACACCGCGGGTTACTGAAATTCAGTCGAGTATTACGAGACCTGCTATTACTGCTACAAGTTTTGAGATAAAACCGGGGACAATACAGATGATTCAAAATTCATGTCAGTTTGGAGGGTTACCAAACGATGATCCGAACGATCATATAGTCAGCTTTATAGAAATCTGCGATACTTTCAAGTACAATAATGTGTCAGAGGATGCAATAAGGCTACGACTATTTCCATTTACTCTCAGAGATAAGGCTAAGAGTTGGCTCCATTCACTACCACCAGGCTCGATCACTACATGGAATGATCTAGCCCAGAAATTTCTTGCAAAGTTTTTCCCGCCTGCAAAAATAGCAAAGTTGCGGAACGATATCTTCTCTTTCGTTCAGCACGATTCAGAATCACTATATGAAGATTGGGAGAGATTCAAAGATTCATTGCGAAAATGTCCACACCATGGGATTCCTAAATGGCTTCAGGTGCAAACTTTTTATAACTGTTTATTCAGCACAGTAAGATCGAGTATAGATGCTGTAGCAGGAGGAGCTATTATGGCCAAGAATTGTGATGAGGGGTATGAGTTGCTTGAAACCATGGCAGCTAATAATTATCAATGGCTAACAGCAAGAACAACTCCGCCAAGGACAGTCGGAGTGTATGAAGTGGATGCGATGACAGCATTGTCAGCTCAAATGACAGCTCAGATTTCTGCTCTTACAAAGAAGATAGATGCACTTGGGGTACAACCAGTTCAGAAAATGGAAACGATATGTGAAATATGTGCGGGTAACCACTCAAGTGATTAATGTGCAATAAATCCTGAATCAGTCCATTTTGTTTCCAATTATAACAGGCAGCAGGGCAGTTATTCAAACAACTATAATTCAGGAGTGAGAAACCACCCGAATTTTTCTTGGAGTAATAATCAGTCACATGCTCAAGCTCCAAGGCAAACATATCCACCTGGATTTCAGCCACAGCAACAAACTCAACAACCTGATAAGTTATTACAAATGGAAGAATTGCTGGCAAGATTTGCAACTCAGTTGGAAACCACAACGAAAAACCAATCAGCTGCAATAAAGAATCTGGAGAATCAAATGGGGCAAATGGCTAATGCTTTGAATACTAGAACTCCAGGTTCTTTACCTAGTGATACGGAGAAAAATCCAAGGAATGATGGAAATGAGCACTGTAAGGCAGTTACACTCAGAAGCAGAAAGGAGTTAACTACAGATTTGGACGGACACAAGAAAGTAATTTCTGCTGAGGATGGTGAACAAGAGAGTGGAAATTCGGAAAGTAAATCTGGGGAAAAAGTTGTTGACAAGACAACAAAACAACAAGAAGATAAGCAAACAACAGTTGTACTACCTGTGCCGTTTCCTCAAAGATTTCAAAAGCAGAAATTAAATCAACAATTTTCAAAATTTTTAGAAGTGTTCAAAAAGCTGCAAATCAACATTCCATTCGCAGATGCTTTAGAACAAATGCCTAGTTATGCAAAATTTATGAAAGATATTTTAGCAAGAAAGAGGAAGCTAGGGGAGTTCGAAACTGTAGCATTGACAGAAGAATGTAGCGCAATTCTGCAAAGAAAGTTACCATCGAAGTTGAAGGATCCGGGTAGCTTTACAATACCGTGCACGATTGGGCCCCAGTTCTTTAACAGATGTTTGTGTGATTTGGGGGCAAGTATTAACTTGATGCCACTTTCGATCTACACTCAGTTGGGATTACCAGCCCCAAAGCCAATAAATATATCTCTACAGCTCGCAGATAGATCAGTGACATACCCTAGAGGCATTGTGGAAGAGATATTAGTAAAGGTGGACAAATTCATATTCCCAGCAGACTTCATTGTGTTGGACTACGAAGAGGATAAAGACATACCAATTATCCTTGGAAGACCGTTTTTAGCCACTGGAAGGACATTAATTGATGTACAAAAGGGAAAGTTAACAATGAGAGTTCAAGATGAAGAAGTAACTTTTAATGTTTTCAAGGCTATGAAATTTCCGAAGGAAGAGGAAGAGTGTTTAAGAGTTGATCTAATTGAAGAATCAACTGAAGAGGTATTTGGTGAATCTGTGATTGAAAACCCTCTTGAAACCGCATTGGTTAGTGAAAAATTATTTGATGATTCAATGGTCATAGAATGGGTCCAAATGCTAGATTCAACTCCGAAGTTCACACGATGTCTACAAAAATTTGAACCTCTAGATTATCGGGGAAAGCTAAATGAAAAGGTGACATCATCCGTAGAGGAACCGCTTACCTTGGAACTTAAGCCGTTGCCTAACCACCTCCGGTACACCTACCTTGGTTCTTCTTCTTCCTTGCCAGTCATTATTTCTGCATCACTTGAAAAGGTTCAAGAAGAAAAGCTACTAAGGGTACTTCGACAATACAAGACTGCTCTTGGATGGACTATTGCAGATATCAAGGGTATAAGCCCATCAATTTGTATGCATAAGATTTTGTTGGAAGACGAAGCGAAACCAACTATTGAACAACAACGAAGACTCAATCCCATCATGAAGGAAGTTGTTAAAAAGGAAATCATTAAATGGTTGGATGCTGGAATTATCTACCCTATCTCAGATAGCTCATGGGTAAGTCCGGTTCAATGCGTGCCAAAGAAAGGGGGAATGACAGTAGTTGCGAACGAGCAGAATGAATTGATCCCAACGCGAACAGTTACTGGTTGGCGGGTGTGTATGGATTACAGAAAGTTGAATAAGGCCACTCGTAAGTACCATTTTCCTCTACCATTCATAGATCAAATGTTGGACAGGCTTGCAGGGCACGAGTATTATTGCCTCTTGGATGGATATTCGGGCTATAACCAAATTGCCATTGCACCCGAGGATCAGGAGAAAACAACATTCACATGCCCATATGGCACCTTTGCTTTTCGCAGAATGTCTTTTGGGTTATGTAATGCGCCAGCGACGTTTCAACGGTGTATGATGGCTATTTTTTCAGATATGGTTGAACAAAATCTTGAGGTATTTATGGATGATTTTTCAGTTTTTGGGGATTCGTTTGATTATTGTTTGGAAAATCTCACACTCGTGCTCAAACGCTGCATGGAAACGAATTTGGTTTTGAACTGGGAGAAATGTCATTTTATGGTGCAAGAAGGGATAATCTTGGGTCACCGAGTATCATCAAAAGGAATTGAGGTTGATAGAGCAAAAATCGAAACCATTGAGAACCTGCCACCACCAATTTCTGTAAAGGGTATTCGAAGTTTCTTGGGACACGCTGGTTTTCTATAGACGATTTATAAAAGACTTCTCCAAAATCACAAAACCACTTTGCAATCTTTTGGAGAAGGATGTCTCATTCAAATTTGATCAAGCATGCCTGGAAGCTTTTGATGTGTTAAAGAAGAAATTAGTTACCGCACCTGTAATCATAGCACCAGATTGGACTATACCGTTCGAATTAATGTGTGATGCTAGCGACTATGCGATTGGTGCAGTTCTTGGCCAACGAAAGGATAAAATTTTTCATGCTATATACTATGCTAGTAAAACATTGACAGATGCTCAACTGAATTATACCACTACCGAGAAGGAGCTATTAGCAGTTGTTTATGCATTTGATAAATTTCGCTCATATTTGATTGGGACAAAGGTGACTGTGTTTACGGATCATTCGGCAATTAAGTACTTAATAGCAAAGAAATACGCGAAGCCGAGATTAATTAGATGGGTATTATTGCTACAAGAGTTTGACTTGGAGATCCGGGACCGAAAAGGAACAGAAAATCAAGTTGCTGATCATTTATCACGGTTAGAGAATTCAGAACTAAAGAAAAATGACACAACAGTGATCAACGAATTTTTTCCGGATGAACAGCTATTTGCGGTAAGGATGGATACACCATGGTATGCAGATTATGTAAATTTCATTGTCAGTAAGGTTTTTCCGCCTGATTTGACAAGCCAGCAGAAGAAGAAATTTCTCCATGACGTGAAACAGTATTTATGGGATGAGCCATTCTTATTTAAACAATGTGGCGATCAAGTAATAAGAAGGTGCATCCCGGAAGTTGAAATGGAGAGTATTCTACACCAATGTCATGCATCTGACTATGGTGGACATTTTGGGGGAGAAAGAACGGCAGCTAAAGTGCTTCAATGCTGATTTTTCTGGCCAACACTCTTCAAAGATGCCCGTGTGTTTTCATTAAAATGTGACAGATGCCAAAGAGTTGGTAATATATCAAAGCGACACGAGATGCCACTTAATATGATCCTGGAAGTCGAATTGTTTGATGTTTGGGGAATTGACTTCATGGGACCTTTTCCACCATCTTTCTGTAACTCCTTTATACTTCTAGCGGTGGATTACGTTTCGAAGTGGGTAGAAGCTATAGCATCACCTACCAATGACGCAAAGGTTGTGATTAAGTTCATTCGGAAGAACATTTTCTCTAGATTCGGCACTCCTCGCGCAATCATTAGTGATGAAGGAACACATTTCTGTAATAAGCAGTTTTCAGCTATCCTTGCTAAATATGGAGTCACTCAAAAGATAGCTACTGCTTACCATCCACAAACAAGTGGTCAAGCCGAGGTATCTAACCGAGAAGTGAAACGAATCCTTGAGAAGATAGTGAATCCTAGTCGGAAAGATTGGTCTAGCAAGTTGGATGATGCTCTATGGGCATACCGTACAGCTTACAAAACTCCGATAGGGATGTCTCCGTATAGGTTAGTTTATGGGAAGTCATGCCATCTTCCAGTTGAACTCGAACACAGTGCTTATTGGGCAATTCGGAAATTAAACCTTGATATATCTGCTGCGGGAGAGAAGCGCCTCTTACAATTGAATCAAATGGATGAGTTCAGACTCCAATCGTATGAGAATGCGAAGTTATATAAAGAAAAGATTAAGAGGTGGCATGATGAGAAAATTCTGGAAAGAAAGTTTGAAGCAGGTCAAACTGTGTTATTATACAATTCGAGGCTTAAACTGTTTCCTGGAAAGTTGAAATCTCGATGGTCTGGGCCATTTATAATTTCAAAAGTCTATCCTCATGGAGCTGTAGAAGTGGAAGACCCGTATTCAAAACGTAATTTTAAAGTCAACGGTCAAAGATTGAAGCACTACTATGGGGGTTGTTTTGATCGCGAAAAGACATCGGTCAACCTTGCCGATTAGAACAGAGGAGAAAGTCAGGCTGAAGACTATAAACCAAGCGCTAACTGGGAGGCAACCCAGGAAGTTTTATTGTTATTCTATATTTTTACTCTTATTAATTTACTTTACCATTAGTTTATTTAGTGGGTAAACTTTGCTAGTTTAGGATTTGATGCATACCTTGTTCTCTAACAGAGATTCAATTGATTGCAGGAAAGGAAAACAAGTACAAGTTTAAGATTGGGGATATTTGACGAGGTTTGGGACAAAAGTTACATGGATCGACGTTTGGAGTGGCTAGATTCGCGTTTTCGGTTTGACATGTACAAAGAAGTCACTTCAGAGCCAATTTGACTATAGCTCAGGATATTATTTCGTGAAATTTCAAGAATGAAAGTTGTAGATCTACTCTTCCTCTTTCCAGAACATCTTGAATCATCTAAGTCGGAGTTCGGACGAAGAAGTTATGGCCATTTTCCCAAAGGACGTCAGAGCAGAGAATGTTGGAAAAGGACCAAGCGCCTAGGCGCTCCATAGATGCACAAACCAAGCGCCTAGGCGCTCCAAGTCAGTACCTACAAAGCACCCCAAGCGCCTAGGCGCTCCTCCTTAAGCCATTTCAAGCGCCTAGGCGCTCAAAGTCAGAAAGTGTTGTCCAGACCAAGCGCCTAGGCGCTCCAAACTAGTGCAACCCAAGCGCCTAGGCGCTCCACACGTCCAAGGGATTCTGTAAGCCACCGCCTAGGCGCTCCAACAGTACACACAACAAGCGCCTAGGCGCTCCAATGTAAAAAAAAAAAAAATTTTTTAAAGCCCCAATTCGGGCAACTCCTCTCCCATTCCAAATCAAAGACTCTCTTACTCTCCTACTCCATCTCTAACCTTCCACAACTCTAAACCCTCATCTAATCTAGCCTAAACAACCAATCTTTCTCTTCCAAATCCTAATCAAACACTATATCTCTACCCAAACCAAGGCAACTAAGTTCCATATTGTCATCCTTCTTCACCAATTCGGGATTCCACTTGCATTCAAGCCACATCTACTTAAAGTAAGGATTCAAAGCTCAAATTGCTCATCCAACTTTGATTGAATATCATATTTGGCTATACCCAAGTAAGTACACAAGATTCTATTGAAATTATTTGGATTCATTTGGATAATAGTTAGGTTAGTACTTTGAAGCTAGTTTCTATCATTGTGTTGGCTCAATTGGGTGTGGGTACTCTTAATTGTTGCTTGAATTACCTTGGATGTATAGTGTGTTCAGTAATTGCAAAAATTGGTGAAAATTAAGTTTGGGGGAGTGCATACCAATAGTGTTCCAAATCTGTGCACACAAAGTGTTTGATAAATTGTCCCAAAGAAGATTTTGGCTCTCCTAAGTCATTGAGTATCATTTGGGTTAGCAAGAAGTTAGTACATAAGACTATGGCTAGTAAGAGACAAAGAGGAGAGACTTCGCGCACTTCGCAAAAGTATGACAAAAAGAGATTTACAAGTGCTAAAGCGTCCGACAGATATTACAATGTACTTTCTAACAAAGCACTAATTCCCGAGCGTGGACTATTGCCCGATATAGAAGATGGGGAATTATTACAGATGATTGGGAGTAGAAGATGGGTGACCTTTACAGCTCAACCGGATGCATCTGTTGTTAAGATTGTTAAGGAATTCTACGCAAATGCAATAGATCATGTTGGTAACGTAATTTGGGTTCGAGGTAAATCTGTGGAGGTCAGTTTTGGGTCAATAAATGCTTATTATGGTTTGAACACGATACCCAACAATGGATACATGCAATATCTACAACACGAGCTAGACTACAGTGAGATTATTCAAGCCTTGTGTGTACTTGGAACGACATGGAAATTAACAGATCAACAAGAAGCTGTGTTGTTCCCCGCATCCAAACTAAGCAATTATGGGAAAGCATGGCATGCATTTATTTGTGCCAAGATGATGCCATATAGGCATATGAGTGATGTTGTAAATCAAAGGGCAGCACTGCTTTTCTGCATTGCATCAGGAAAAATTATAGATGTGGGCCAAGTTATTCATGATTCCATTGACAAAGCAATTAGAGGAAGGACCTCAGGTGGATTACCACACCCATCTTTGATCACAGGACTATGCCAACAAGCTGGGGTGAAATGGGATGCCGAGGAAGCTATACAGCCTCCTTTAGCTGCAATTGACCACTCGCTTATTAAGAAGTACAAGGTATGGGGTGGGGGAATACCACACCCGAGAGGATTAGGATTCATTATTGCTCCGCCAGAGCCTGCAGCCGAGCCTAGTCACCAATTTCACGAGAATCCTCCTGCAGCTGGAAGTTCTGAGCAACCACCAAATTTTTTTGAAGATATCCGTCGGGATTTGAGAAATCAAACTCGAAGGATCGACATGGTGGCTACTCGAGTTCAGGAAGGTTTTGACCAAATGGAAAGAAATCAGGATAGTTTAGCTCAGCGGCAAACGGAGGTATATCAGAATTTTAGTGCCGTATTCCTTGAGATGTTTGCCCGCATGAATCCAGGTGCCGCTCCCTACCAATTCCCACCGTTGTCCGCATACCCCCCAGATGAAGAAGAAGATGAGGAAGAAGATTTTGACGAGGAATAAAGCTTCTATCTTTCAGGGAAGTCCTCAGTGCTTAATTTCTTAAATTTTATTTGTTATATACAATGAGGACATTGCATAGATTAAGTTTGGGGGTGTAAGTTTCTAGCTCCAGTTCATGCATGTAGTATTCATCTAGTGCATTCATATAGTATTTAGTTAATAGTTTTTCATGTAGTTTGCATTCATAAAAAAAAAAAATTTATTTAAGTCTGTTTTGCATATAGTAGTTTTTGCATGTTTCCAGCTGTTAGATAGTTTAAGTCTGTTTTAGCCAGTGATGAGTTTGGAATTGAGTAGACAAGTATAGTATTGTCTGTTAAGACTTTAATGTGATTTCTTGTCATGATTTGAATCTTTACCTGTTTGAAACTGATATAATAAGGATAGCACAGTAAAAACAACCATGTTGACTGATTGAGTTTAAATTGACACATAATGGACTTCTAGAGGATAATGCTAGTTTGAATAAATGAAAGACATGAATAGGCAAAGATGACTGAATTTAGATAAAAACTTAAGTTTGGGGGAAAAATTTGGGATATATAAGCTTAAAAAAAAAAGAAAAGCATAAGTATCCCGGATTGGACTCTTAAATTTTGGTGGATATTTGTCTTTAGTTGGTTTTAGCTTGTTCGTGAATTTTGTGAGTTTACACTGTATGATTCCTTTAAAGAGATTTATTATGTGTTGTATTTAGCATCGTATCAGTTAGCATGGATGTTAAGCACACACACACTATATCAATAATAACAGGTTAAGATTTGATGATTGACGATGAAATTACAAATCTGTTTTGATATGATGTACTATCATGTTTATTGTGATTTCTCTGAGGCTTGATGAATAGATTTTGTCTGTTTGACTGCTGGAATGTAGGCATTTAATTAGCTGCATTTGCATTGCATATTTAGCTATTGCATTGTGTTGTGTTGCTTAGGGACAAGCAATTGGTTAAGTTTGGGAGTATTTGATGAATAGGTTTTATACCTATGAATCTGATATTATTAAACTTAATTATTGTTATATTTAATTGTTTTTAGGATCTTTTTATGTGTTTTGTGTTTATTTGTTGTAGGTTGGAGCTGGAGGGACAAATTGGTCATTTCGGAGAAGAAAAAGGTCAAAAATCATGAAAATTAAAGCTGAGTGGCATTTCTGTAAATATGAGGTCCTGGCCAAGCGCCTAGGCGCTTGGAATTAGCCTATGTTGAGCGCCTAGGCGCTCTAGTGCGTAGAAAGGTGCGTTTTGCAGCTGTCAAGTGGGTTTTTGAAGCCAAATAGGAGTCTGAATGAGGGCTGAGACCAATACAAGTAGGAGAGGACTCTAGAAAAGCAAAAAAAACGAATTGTGCAAGGAATCAATCAATTTTTCAAGAGATTTTCAGAGAGAACAAGGAAGAAAAACACGAAGGAGAATTGCAAAGGCTGAAGATCTAAGAGAGAGTATTGGAGCAAATTCAGAGTTTCTTCTTCTCTTCTCTAGTTTTATCTTTTGAAACTATCTGGGATGTTTGGATTATTTATCTGGATGATGTTTTTCTTTAATATTATCATGAACTAAATTTTAATTAAGATTGCAACGGAACTTGGTATGTAGTTTAAATTGCAAGCTTCCCATTGAATGAAAGTTAGTTTTTATTGAATTGTTTTTTATATCTTATGCTTATTGATTAATTGCCTGATCAACAATTACTGTGATAATCTATATAAAATTAGAAGATGGAGTATAGATTGAGATCTGGATATGATAACATCTGTTCATATAATCTGAATAGGGTTAATATGATTAGCGTATAGGATAGGAATATACCTATGTGTCTTTTGTATCCATTGAAAGAATTTGTGCGTAAACCCTAATTAACTTGATTCACATAGGAATATAGTGAGTTGATTAATTGGGGTGTTCCTTGTAATTCTGCATCTTAAAGATTGGATTTAGGAGGATTTGTTCATGTGTCTTTGGAAGAAGAGCATGAATATTTATAGAGCATTCTTGGATAACTATTCATATTAATTGATTTATTTTAAATGGGAAGTAAGTTAGTTTAAATGAAATACCAAGGGAAGTTGTAATCTTAACCTGTTAAATCTGTAGTTATTCTTGTGAAATTTTGGTTTTTAATTATTAGTTTGTTAAGTTTAATTTTCAAATCACAAACAAAATTTTCGTAGTTTAAAATAGGATTAATTGCATTGGAGTTAGTAATTGATAAATATTAGTCTATTTCCTCGTGGGAACGATATCCTTTCTTGCTGAATATTACAATTGAACGCGTATACTTGCGTGGTAAAGTGCTATTAAAAATTTAGGCAACACCCATTCTGTAGGGGTATTCACAGGCAGCTCGGTCTTGTTGTATGTGTGGTTCATGTCACACTTGAGACCAATTGGCACTTTCTGACGCATGAGTACTATTTTTCCTATGAGATACCCATGTCTTACTCCTTTTAACCAGAAGAGTGTACATACGCTTCTTCCTGGTCGGTGTTCTTGGCAGGGATCGAGGATCCATTTGATATCTTGTTTTGTTCAGGGCTTAGCTCTCCTAACAGCTTCATTACTCATGCATCTGGCATGGATTATCTCCCTCTTATTGGTTGAAGGGGCATGACCACGTATCACCCATTGGCTGTGATGACACAGTTTGACCAGTTTTAGGATGTTCATCTTTTTGAGGGGGCATTGGGTCAACGTTTGTCTTCCCGACATTTATTAGTAGAGGATAGATCTAGGGTGTATGCATGTTGGGCTCAACGTGAGAAGGCTGAGTTTTCTGTTAGCCATCCGGGTCGTTCTATAGAGTATTCTGCATGGATGAAGGTAGGGATTACATCAGTCGGGGTTGTATCCACCGTGTCAGGGATTAATTATGACAATGGGGAGCCCATAGAGGACACTACTTCTCCCACTAAGGATGAGTTGTTTGCTGGTTTGACAGCATCTCTTGTAGATTCTCCCAGTATGACTGCTACTGTGACCCCGCATTCGGCAAAGTATTTAGAGCAGAGTTTTCATCTGATGACATTTGAGTGAGATCAGACTAGAGCCTTGATGTTGACTGCTCTTGCTGAGAGAGATGCCGCTGTATTAGAGGAAGATGATGCCTTAGCTCATAGAGACACCGTTATTGCTGAACATGATGAGGCCAGATCATCTAGAGATGAAGTGATTGTTGAGCGAGATGGCACTATATCTGTCTCAGATGTCACTGTTACAGATAGTATTGCGGTGAGGTCCCATACTACCGCGATCATTGCAGAGATGAGGACATATATTGATGAGCATAATGTCACCATACAATTAGCTGTTGATCTGTTTGTTTGTGCAGATACCCTTGGGCAGGAGCTTACATCGTTACCTCCTTCTTCTAAGAGGGATGCCATATTAGACTTGATAGCCTGCATATACACTGACTTGTAGATGGGATTGTATTATCCCGTACAGACTAGCTTAGCCCATTTTATCATGTACAATACACATTGTATATATCAAACAATATTATATATGGCTGGGAAATATATTTTGATTCACTTCCCTTTTAGTTATGCCTTGTTACTTACTTGATATTTGCATGTTTCTCCAAGGCTTGTGATCTTGATGTATTCTGAACTCCTCTTTGATGGACGAACATTGAGATGCCTCAGGATCTTTCAGAATGGATCATTAATCTGTGTGTATTCCCTACCATCTTTGGTATCTCGGGATTGGTTTATAGAGAGAAGTGTGGCTTTCCTCTCTGAGGTTGACCGCACGACAGATGGTCACCGATACTTTTTGTATGGGGGAGCCCAGGTAATTCGATCGCTTATGGATTGGCATTTCTCTTTGAGGAATCAACTACATCTTAGATGGTCGCCGATTCTCCCATTTGTCTAGGGAGACCAGGTAGTTCCATCCCTTTGGTCTGAAGCTGATGAAGTGTGGTGGATTGAAGGCTGATCCCAATACCATTGACAAGTTTTTGTGTTTTGGTAGGGGTAAGACCAAACCATGAATGGCTGCCTATGTAATCCTATTGAAGAGGAGATCAGGTCAGTGTAGTTCGAACCTGGTGTAAAGGTTCAAAGTTGTATGTGGTAAAGTCGGTGTAGAGATGTATTTGTTTTTGTTTTTTTTTGTGGTGAGGCTAGACCATAAAAATGGTTGCCTACGTACTCTCGTGTATTATAAAGATCAGGTCTGCATAGTTCGCCCCATGTACCAGACAGACTGCAGATGAAAAGTTTGATCCTATATACAGGATAAACTGAAAGTGTGAAAGGTTTAATCCCTGGTGGGACAACCTTAGATGAGTGATGGATCTAATGATCCGAAACTAGGCTGCTGGTTGGAAGGTGTGTTTGTCCCTGATGGGGCAAACGGATGTGAAGAAGGGATGTATGTAGTGAAAGGTTTAAAAAACCTGAATTGACTAGGGACGTGGTGATCTAAAACCCAAGATTCTAGTTTATTGGTAACTTCAGACATAGTACCGTTTCACGGTGTTCGAGTTAATGAGTTGCGGAAATTCATCACCATCCATTTCTTGTAATCTGAGAGCTACTCCTGTTAATACCTCCTTGACAACAAACAGACCTTCCCAGTTTGGGGCAAATTTTCCTTTGGATTGATCATAGTTGTAAAGAATTTTCTTTAAGACCAAGTCATGCTCCTTGAATTGCCGTAGCCAGACTTTTCTGTTGTAGGATCTGGCGATCCTCTGTTAGTATAACTGACCATAGAAGATAACAGCGACTCGCCTTTCATCTATTAGAGATAATTGGTGATTCCTATCTTGTGAGCATTGGTCTTCATCCAGTTGAGCATCTATCAACACTCTGAGGGATTCAATTTCCACTTCTATAGGGAGCACTTCTTCAATCCCATAGGTTAACGAGTAGGGGGTTACCCCAGTGCAAGTGTGCATTGATGTTCTGTAGCCTAATATAGTCAGAGGCAATAAGTCAGGCTATCCTTTGTGATTGACATCATCTTTTTCATGATCTTTTTGATATTCTTATTAGCCAATTCAACAACACCATTCATCTTTGGATGGTAGATGACGAAGTTGAGATGTTTAATGTGGAATTTACTGCATAACTCATCCATCATTTGATTGTTGAGGTTTTTAGCATTATCTAACACAATCACCTTTGGTTGTCCATATCGACAAATGATATTGTTTCTGATGAAACCAATGATAACTTCTTTAGTAACCCCGGGGAAGGAGGCTGCTTCTACCCACTTGGTGAAGTAGTCGATCATGGTGAAGATGAATTGATGACTATAACTTGGTTTGGGCTCAATGGGCCCTATCACGTCCATTCCCCATATTGAGAAGGGCCATGGCGAACTCATATTATGGAGCTCTCTTGGAGGGGAGTGGATAACATTCCCATGAATTTAGCATTCGTAACATCTCTTGACGTGATCATCACAATCAGCCTTGAGAGAGAGAGCCATTAATGCCCTATTCTTAGGATTTTCTTGACAAGTAGAGGGTCGCTCATGTGTGGGCCACATACTCCACCATGGATTTCATCCATGAGCCTTTGAGCTTGGTCTTTGTCCAGCCATCTGAGGAGACCTAGTCATGCATCTCTTTTGTAGAGTGCGTATCTGTTAAGGTAAAATTTAATAGCCATTCGATGAATCCGCTTTCTTTCAGCTTGATTCGCCTCAGCGGGTGTAGATCCATCTCGCATATACTTCTTGATATGCTGTTACCAAGGGTGTAGGATGGGAGGCTGCTCATCCGATACTTCTCCGATGTAGTTCCCGTAAGCTGGAGCCTTTTGTCGGGAAAATGTGATGGTTGGCATGTCTTCCTTTACAAGTATGTTGATCAAGGAGGCCAAAGTTGCTAGCGCATCCCCAAAGTCATTACTATTTCGAGGAATGTAGAGGAAGGATATTTCTTCAAAGTTCGAAGCCATCTGTAAAACCTTCCGATGCTAAGGCAACAAATGTAGCTCTTTGGTGTGATAGATCCTGTGGTTTGTCTAATTACCAATTAAGTATCCCCATAGACAGTTAATCGTCTGATGCCCATTGATTGGGCTAGTTTCAACCCCATGATACAACCTTCATACTCAACTGTGTTGTTAGTGCTGGCAAACTGCAATTTGACGGCAACGGGATGCTGCTCCCCCGTAATGGATATTAGAACTGCTTCGGCTCAAGAGCCTTCCTTGTTTACGGCTCCATCAAAATACATCTTCCATGATTGGTGGTTATCGTCCTGATGGTGTTGTTGAACTGTCATTACCCCTTCATCGGGGAAGTATGTTTCCAAGGGTTTGAAATCCATTGAAGGAGAGGCGGACAGTTGATCCATAATTTCTTGACCTTTTATAGACTTTTACGTCACGTAGACAATGTCAAATTGTTGTAGGATCAACTGATATTTAGACAGTCGACAATTCAAAATGGGTTTGATGAATACGTACTTGAGAGGATCCACATGGGATATGAGATGAGTTGTGTGACCATGGAGATAATGCTTTAATCTCATGGAATCCCATGCTAAAGCACAACAAATCAATCAGAGTGTACTTATGTTCACTGCTGCTGAATCTTTTGCTAAGGTAATATATAGCTCTTTCTTGGCCTCTATTATCTTTCTGTCCCAGCATGCAGCCCATGGCATTATCTTTGATGGATATGTACATGAACAAGGGAACATAATCCCTGGGCGGTACCAAAACAGGAGCATTGACTAGTTGCTCTTTGATTGTAAGGAAGGCTTTATGACACTCATCATTCCATTTCATGGAGGAGTTCTTCCTTAACAACTTGAAGATAGGCTCATAGGTTGCTGTGAGTTGGGAGATGAATCAGCTGATGAAGTTGATTCTTCCCAAAAATCCCCGTATTTCCTTATCTATCTGAGGTATGGACATTTTTGTGATGGCCTGGATTTTTGTGGGATCCAGCTCAATCCCTTTGTGGCTGACTAGGAATCTTAGCAACTTGCCTGATTTAATGCCAAAGGCGTACTTGGCTGGATTCAACTTCAAGTTGTACTTCTGCAACCTGTTGAAGAGCTTTTTGAGATAATCTAGGTGGTCTTCCTCCCTTCGAGACTTGACAATGATGTCTTCCACGTATATTTCTATCTCTTTGTGCATTAGATTGTGGAAAAGAGCTATCATGGCTCGCTGATAGGTAACTTCGACATTAATGAGGCCGAATGACAACCGTCTGTTGCAAAAGGTTCCCCAAGGAGTGATGAATGCAGTTTTCTCACGTTCCTCTTCAGAAACCATGATTTGCTGGTACCCCGCAAAGCAGTTAGAAAAAGAGTACATATCATACTGAGTTGTATTGTCAATAACTATGTGGATGAATGGCACGGGAAAGCTATCTTTAAGACAAACTTTGTTTAGATCCCTGTAATCCACACAAACTCACACCTTCCCTCCAGGTTTAGGCACAGGGACCATGTTAGATAGCCACTCAAAGTATGTTGATACCATGATGATGCCGACTTATAATTATTTCATAATTTCCTCTTTAACTTTTAAACTCCACTCAGGTTTTAATCGCCTGAGCTTCTACCTGACGACTTGAATCCCTCTTTGATGGGGAGGAAATGAATGACAATGTCAGTGGACAAACTAATAATGTCTTCGTGAGACCATGCAAACACATCCTGGAATTGGGTCCATAGAGTAACTATATCATTCCTTTGGTTTGGAGTGAGGTCCGTACCAATCTAGATTTATTTGGGGATTTCTGAGGTTTCGAGGTTAAAAGAGGTGTTTTGATCAAGATTTGGCTTGGGTTTGTCTTTGACCCATTCTTTGATCTCCTGAGGTATCTCATAGTCCTTTTGTATTTTCATCAAGTTTGAGTCCAACTTTACATCAAAGTTACAGTCCTTGTGGAGAATAGACACCTCATCAGCAAGTTTGGGCACACCTAACTTTAAAGTCATGAAAGAAAATGCTTTCACTTAATATGTGAAACTGTTTAATAATACAAAGTGTTAGCATAAAATTACAAAAGTAATTGCTAATACTGTATAGAAAAAGTAAGTAGTTATTGCTATCTACAGGGCAGAGGTAATTTCTGCACTTTTTACCCATGTCGGCAAATGCAAGGAGTTCTGCTCTAATTACCAAGGGTGAAGTCCTGATGGACATCAATGATGAAGGGGCTATTGTCGTCCTCTTTCTCTTGAATGATGACCATGATGTCTGGATAATCATCATTTGGAATGTCTCTGTTCATACCATCCATATGGACTAGGATGTGCAAGTTTGATAACCGCCTTGTAATGTCTTGCTTACGCCTACATTCCTTCTCCTCCACTTTAGGCTTGGGAATCAGAACTTCCTTTCTTTTGACTGGTATCGACTTAGAAAACAACATAGCTACCATATGGGCAGGAACCTTTACTGAATTCTGTATGGATTCAGCTTTCGTAGGTGCATGCAATCAATCACCATGTGGCTGAAGATGAAGGAACCTATTTTTGTTTGTGACGGTTCCTGTGATGAGACCCAGGAGAATAGCCTAGTCTGGCTGTCCCTGTTTGACTAGGAACTTGAATTGGGCGCTTAATGCCACGATGATCCTTTCTTAACCCTTGTCCAGGTTAAAAACCCAAGGATATCATCTCTTGACTTGCCGACATTACCTCGGCAGAAACTCCGGGTATCAGAGGTGGCATCCCAATGGGTTGGTAGTGAGTGTTGCTCACCTCAAGGGCATGTAAGATGAAAGGCTCAACTTTTGCATTGAAACTGATGAGTGGTATATTACTTTGTACAGGACATTCTGGCTTAGCATTAACAGTGACTAGGATGCTGTTAATGATGTATTTGAGCTTCTGATGAAGGGTGGAAGGGACGGCTCTAGCCATGTGAATCCACGGTCTTTCCAAAAGTAGGTTGTATCCTATAGCTATCTTGAGCACATGAAAGGATACGTAGAATGTATGTGGACTAATCTCCATAGGTAGTTCAATCCCTCTGACAGTAATTCATCGAGATTCATCGAAAGCTTTGATAATTGTATGGCTACTTTGGATCCTGTTGAGATTGATATTCATTTTTTCCAAGGTGTCGTAAGGGCAGATGTTGAAGGATGATCCTCCATTTATCAAAACTCCTCCCACCATATATCCGGAGGACATAATCACTATGTGCAGTGGTTTGCAATGACCGGTCCCTTCGGGAGGTATGTCATCATCGGTGAAGGATATCACATTGCTATTAAAGATGTGATCAACCAGATGATGAAACTTTTCAACATCCACTAATTTTGGGAAGTGCGCTTCTTCTAAAGACTCTCAGTAAGAACTTACGGTGATCCTCCGAGGGGAAAACCAAGTACAATATAAAAATCTATTGTGGAGCTTCTTTTAATCTTAAAACCACGCTGACTTCATTGTGTACCATTGTATGGAGGAATTCATCAATCGTCTCCATGGGAACTTTCCCCTTTGACCTGATGGTAGGCTTCATCACTCGTTGGGGAAGATATAGTGGATTTTCTTTCAACATTACATCAGTTATATTTGATGTGGATCCTTCAGCCTCTCCATAATTCCATGGTATTTTCTGTAGGCTGACAACAGGATATTTTGGCCTGGATGGAAATATGATTGGCTTTGGCGCAATCACTTTCAAAGGCTTTTTAACACCTTTGAGTTGAATAGGTTGAATTGTAAGTGGTGTGGCAGCCAAGTCTCCCTCAGAGGATATAACTGCTATGACTTCCTTCCATTTTGTAGGAAATGTGTCCCCATTCTCCAGTAATACAACGTCATTAACTGCCATTTGTAGGACACCGTTGTCAATCAAGTTCTGAATAAGATGGCGGAGTGCCCATCATTCTTCAGTGCTGTGACCGCGAGAGTAGGAGTGGTATTGACGTAGTCCATTAAATTCAAACCGTCTTGAGCACGGGTTGATTGAAGGTAGCAGAGTTGTGATTCTTCCCTTATTGATCAGTATATGAAATATCTCTTCCATCGGTTGGCCTAAATAGTTGAATTCCCTTTTGTTGGTTAAATCCCGAGGGGCTTTGTCTTTTGCTCTTTTTGAAATCTTATCCTCCAGTGTTTCACTTTATGGAATAAGTGGTGGGGTACTTGGAATAAGAGAAAGGAGGCTAGCGTGCTCCAGATTGAATAATTAATGTATGACTTGGTGCTGATGAACCACCAGTTCTACCAATTGAGTACCTTACTCGCCAAGAGCCTTCATTTTGCGTTCCATCATAAACTGAAACTGAGCATAATCCCATCTGTCAGCGTTATCCTTGCTGGTTTGGGATGAACTACCCACATAGTTGGAGCTCTGTCCACTACTCCAGTTAATCATGTTAACCTCCTCTTCTTTGTGTTGAGGAAGAGGGTTGTCTTGAACGTGAGGTTGGTCGGGTTTGGTCACCACAATCTCAAAATTGTCAATTAAATTCTGGATTTTATGTTTTAGGGCCCAAAAATCTTGAGTATCATGCCCCTGAGCTCCAGCATGATAAGCACATGTCTTGCTTGCTTTAAAACCTTTTCCACTCGGCTACGTCTAACTTCTCCACTTTTTGGCAATGGAGGGTTTGAAGATTGTGCTTGGAAAGGGGAGTAGCTTCTCCTCTAAATAAGCATGTTTTTATTGCCTTTTTGTCCTTGTAGTATCAAGGAAACATCCTCCTCTTTCTTCTTATGGACCCTCCAGGGGTTGTTTCCATAATTTCCAGACTAGATATGCTCAGCTACAACTTTTAGAGTGGCAAGGTATTGAATCTTCCCAAATTTCAATCCCATCTCTACAATTTCTCTGTGTTTGACCATTTCAGAGAATGGTTTGCCTATGCTAGCTTAAACCCTCTCATACAAGGGAGCTTCTTGAATGTCTATGAAGGTCATCACCAGTTCAGACTCAGTCATAGATGGAATAACTTGAGTAGCCAAACGCCTCCATCTTTGGGCATACTCTCTGAAAGAATCATTGGCTTGTTTCTTGACCTTGGTAATTTGATACTGGTTTGGAGCCATCCGAGTTTGGAACCTATATTGACTGAGGAAAGCATGAGCTAGCTTCTCCCAGTTATGAATCTTGGAGTTGTCTAATCTGGTGTACCACGCTTGGGCTTCTCTAGTCAGACTTTTCTAAAACAGCTGCATTCTGAGCTTTTCATCCTCAGCATAAGAACCGAGCTCTCCAATGATTACTTTCAAATGTGTGTAAGGTCCCCCAATCCATCATACTTTTCAAAATTGGGAGTCTTAAACTTTTCTGGATAATGAACCCCAGGGAAAATGCAAAGATCTGAGTATGAAACACTCTCGTGTGTTCAAATCCCTTTGATGGACCGAATGGTCTCCTCCATTTACAGGACTTTCTTTTTGATATCACCGGTGTCCGGATTTTCTTTAAGATGGGTGATTTCATGAGTTTTGTTGGTTTTGTCTAACTGAGACTCAGGTCCTGGAATTTCTTTATCCGATCCCTGGGTTCCTCCATGTGTAGAGGATTCAATATATATGGGCATTTGTGGACCCTGAGTGGACTTGTGTAGTTCTTTGAGTAGAACAACCAACTCTGTAATTTGGTTCTTTAATCCTTCAAACTCCTCGCGAGAGACAAGAGTAGGATTAGACTGGCTGGATGTAGCCATGCTTGGCTGTAGGCTTATTGCCTTTTTTGATTTTGAACGGGTAACATGACTAATTGTTTCCCTATAAAAAGACTTAAATGTTACATGATATATAATGTGTCTGTTAAGGAGTATTATCTTGCAAAATGGATGTCAGTTGTTTTGAATGACGATATAGCATGAAATGTTTTGATATGAAAGGGAGTGCATGCACACATATTCCTTTATACTTTCTATTCCATTGAGATTGACATGGAAATAAAATTACAAGTAATTGAAATGGGAAGGTATAAAGAGAATTCCCTCTGCGTTTGTTTTATTAGAGACTGACCTATCTTAGGTTACTCTTGTGGCTTTTTGGCATGAAGGTTCCCAGATTATCGCAATTTATTCGACAGGAAGTTAATCCAGTCTTTCAACTTGAGCGAATCTGGGTGGTGCCTTTCCTGAGCCTCGTTGGAATTAGTCTCCCTACGAGTCCAGTAATCAAACACCGATAGGATAGCCTCCTGGTGGAGGGACCACACAATATAGTAGGTAGATATAGTGTGAAGCACTAATATCATAGGTAGATATAGTGCAAAGCACTAAGTGCTGTAAGTAAATGCATTAGAACACATTTATTAATGTAAATGCAATATCCACACACAAGCAGATAAAAGTTTTGAAAAGCTTTAATAGCGGCTTAAGCCCTCTTACTGGATGTCCCCAGCAGAGTCGGCACCTGTAGACACCGGGATTTTTATTTGTCCATTTTTTGTTCTTATCTTTTGGTGTTCTCATGTTAGGTGAGATTTGTTTGAAAAAACAAGTTGTGAAAATGTCTGACATGTATATGTCGAAGATTGGATTGTAAGATTCGCCAGCTGGTATTTTTAAATGGTTGCACCAACTCAACTGAGAAAATGTTTGCACATTGACCCAGTGATGTGACACTATTGAACTTGTTTGTGAAATCAAGATTCATTAGGGTTCTGGGGCAAGGTGTTAGGCACCCCCCGACATCCGTGGTGACATGGTGACTGCCACTTTTCATTTTAAACTTTTATCTAAATATGTGTGTGTAGGTCAATATGCAATTATCTGCAAGTAGTGCTATGCTTCATTTGCACCTATATACAAAGGGTTTGAATTTTGTATAAAAGTTAAATTTTACCAAGATATGACAATGATATTTTGTAAAACAGGTTTTTCAAACCATTATGCTCAATAGTAATTGAGGCCTTTGATACTTCCATTTTATTATGTGTTCCGCTTGATTGTTTTTATTTTCGAGATGCGAAACATCTTCAAGAAAATAAGATACATAGCAGCGCCGAACTCCTTGTGGGCATGAGAGCCGTCTAAGGTAATTCAAACACCGTAAATAATTTACAAACTAGTTGCAGCTGAAAATGACCATCACGGGAACCGAATCTAGATTCAGGAACTGAATCTGTGATCATATAATTCCTAGGCTCACATGATGATGCAGTATATACAAAAGTTGTAAACAGTTATATATATATATATTTATATTTCTAGTCTTGCCTGGAGTTTACTTCGTGGCAGTTGATCGTTCATATATATATATATATTTACATTTCCAGTCCTGCCTAGAGTTTACTTCGTGGCAGTTGATCGTTTATATATATATATATATATATATATATATATATATATATATATATATATATATATTTACATTTCAAGTCCTACCTTGAGTTTACTTCATGGTAGTTGATCGTTGATATTTAACTTCATGGATATTTAACGCATATATATATATATATATATATATATATATATAAATATATATTTATATTCGAGTCCTGTTTTGAGTTTACTTCGTGGCAGTTGATCATTCACACACACACACACATATATATATATATATATATAAGCGATAAATGCCACGGACCGATGGTCCGGTCATACACACACAACACGATTCTCAACGTGAATAAATGTGTGTGAATAAAAGTGGAGAAAGGCTTTTAGTAATGTGAGGTGTCTTATATTGGTTTGCCAAGAAGACTTCAGATAACTTTAAATGAATGAATACTCAGTTTCCTCCGATAAAATATATTAAAACACCAGCTCACAAGTGTTCTTGTAGGACACTTTTGTGTAGAATGTGGTATGAAATGACGCCGAGATGGCGTGAATGTAGAATTGAGGTGGCAAAATGACGATTTTACACCTCACCATGGTTATCTCTGGTTCTGGACTGATTTAGTAGTCGTTGCTCATTGTTATCTCTGAGATTGGGCTGTTGTAAGTACTGAATGTCCTCAGGGTGGTATCTTAGGTGTGCCTGACCTCCCGGGGTTATCTCCAGGGTTGTGACTGAGTTCCTCGAGGTTATCTCTGAGGTTGAAGCTGACTTCTGGGGATTAGAATGAGCTTTTTTGAGGTTATCTTCGGAACTACAACAACATCCCTTGGGGTTGTCTCCGAGGTTAGAACTGAATCTCTCAGGGTTGGCTTTGGGACAGGAACTTAGTATCTCGGGGTTGTCTCTGAGATGGAAAACTGAGTGTCTCGGGGTTGTCTCCGGGATTGAGTTGATTTGACCTCTAGGGTTATCTCTAGAAGACGATTCTGCCCTCCTATAAGGTTAATAACAGGAATGCAAAATTTCTAGTGTCTACACGGTTTATCACAGGGTTAGAGTTAACAGAGGAGTCGGTGCCTTTGGTGGCTGACATTTCACCAGCTGCAGTTCGCTCCTTTTTTGGAGTTCCTACCATGGCCCTCAAGGGTCAGACCGTCCGTTCGGGGCCCTTGAGTGTGGATGCCATGAGTGGGGCTTTGACTGAGCCTCTACCTGATGATCATAGGGTTAGAGATTGCATTCTTCGATAATTTTTCTTGGTCATCATCAGGGGTTATTTTCTAGCAGACAACTCCTCGATGGTCTCTTTTGCTTTGGTTAGCACCACTAGTAATTTGGATCACATCAAGGAGTTTGACTGGGGCTCATTCACCTTTGCCTATTTTCTTTGTGGGATGCACCTACGATCAGAGGGCGTGACGGAGGCTTGGGAAGGCTTTCACCCATTTTTGCTACTGAGTAACTTTTCTTTATCTCCTAATTTCCTCTATTCAGGCAATCAATCTTCATAACTGATGGCATTTAATTTTTTTATTTTAAGTTTTTGGCCTATGAGAGGCTTCCTTGCCTTCTCCCAGTTACTACATTAGGTCTGGAGACCTATCCACGGGGATGTTGATGGTATCACTCCACTCTAGCAGAGATTCCCGTAGTAGAGGGGTTTACCCACTCTCGGTTACAGTTGGAGTTGTTAACTGCCGATGTCATCACATGGGTTCCCTATTTTGAGGATCATGTGACAGTAGGTTTTGAGGGTTGTTTTTTGACCAGGGTAGAGTATTTATTATCTACTCGTCCGATCTCTCTCTTAACTGATGGAGGCTGGAAGCTCTACTTAGGAGAGCGTGCTATCAGGATCATCATAGGGGAGATTCGTATTACATTTTTTCCTCCTGCTAGACGACATTTGTCTTTATCTCAGCCATTCACCGAAATTCCCTTGATGGGTTTGGATGTATTTATTTTATCAGAGGGCCCTTACACTTAGGATGCCTTCCATCGTTGGTAGACTCCTCGCACCATTGGAGCTCAGACCCGTGCCACTTAGTTTATTGGGGATATGGTTCCTAGGTCCATGATGATGACTAAATGGATCGCATGTGTCAAAGAACCCACTCATTTGGAGTAGATTGAAAGCTTGACCCAGAGGTTGGATCGGGCATACCTTTTTCATCTGGGCGTACCCACTCAGAGAGACTCTCAACGTTAATAGCATAAAGCTTAAAAATCTGAAATATCTTACAATGGGCTGCCAAGAACACCCCAGATAGCTTTTGAGGCCTGAAAACTCGGTTCCACCGGTTAAACTTCAATATGTTACAAAACACGAGCATATAAGTTTTTAGAAAGAAGAATCACTTAGTTTAGAACACTCTAGTAGGGGTTACAGGCTGAAATGGACAGAGTTTTCTCTTATTTCCCCTTTTTTTTAAATGAGTTTCCAAGAGCTCATTTTAAAGACCAGATGGCCGCGGGTCAACTCGTGGTAGCCGACTGCTCGGGCTACCTCGGGCTTTGCAGGTCCTATCGTCTCGAAGTATGTGCACTTATGTTACGCGTTATCCGCTCGAACCTTCATAACTTTCAATTCGGCTTCTGATAAAGGAGTGATGTACCTTTTTAAAAAGTTGTCGAGAGCTACACAATGATAAAGGATTAGAGGTTTTACGAAGCCGAAAAGATGGGTCCATGACAAATTCTCCAAGTCTTTAAAGTCTATCAGTTGTATTGTCTTATGCAATTATCACTCGGGATTTGAGATATGGTTCTTTTGGGACATCTTGATACGTAGTCTGAGTTTAATTATGTTTATGACATTTTATCCACCATCGGGGTTATCTCTGTCTTTGGCGTATTTGTTTCTTAGGTTTATCTCCGAGATTGGGTTGTTGTTGATGTTGAATGTCCTCAGGTTATCTCTGAGGATGGCTTGACCTCCGGAGGTTATCTCCGAGGTTGGAACTGAGTCTCCCAGGGTTGTCTCTGGGGATGAAACTAACTTTTTCGGGGTTATCTCTGAAACTTGAACTTGATCCCTCAGGGTTATCTCTGAGGTTGAAACTGGATCTTTCGTGGTTATCTCCGGGGTTGAAATTGAATCTCTCAGGGTTATCTTTGAGATTGAAAACTGGATCTCTCAAGGTTGTCTCCGGGGTTGAAACTAATTTATCTTCCAGGGTTATCTCTAGAAGAAGATTCTGCCCTCTTGTAAGGTTAGTAAGAGGAATGAAAATTTTTGAATGTCTACAGATGTCCCTCTTTATCATATTCATGCCATGCATGGCATGGATAGGATAAAGACTACTAGAGACTTGAAATATGGCAAGCTAAGCATGATGAAAATGCAATGCAATATGATGTAATGTTATGTTGAGTGTTATTTGTTGGAATGATTTCCAACGGGGCGTGATAATTGCCTGCTCCCGCCGCTTCTGTTGGGGGATGGAGTTGTTAATGATGGCCCTGTTGAACCACTTTGATGTCTACTCAATTGGTAGTTTTCAAAGCTTTCATCACTGGAGTCTCCCGATGCTATGCTGGGGTTATTATCGGTGGTTTGAACTGTCTATCAGTGCTATCTGAGCCTGATTTTCTTACAAGTAGTAGAGAAGTCTTCGAAATCTTTAGAGTGGAGGTTTCCGATGAGTGGATTTTATACCCATTAATTGAGTGCATTTGAGCTTAATCTTTTGGAAGTTTTAAGGATTTGTGTCTATTCATGCATGTTTTATGTTATTTTATAGGAATTGGGACAAAAGTTACTTGGATCGAAGTTTGGGGTTGCTAGATTTGCATTTTCGGCTTGCCATTTACATATCAGCCACTTAAAAGCCAATTTAAGCATTTCTCCACCCCTTATTTCGAAAAACCTCAGAGAATGAAATTTGTAGATCTACGTCTCCTCTTTCTGGTACATCTTGAATCATCAAAATCGGAGTTCAGACGAAGACGTTATGGTTATTTTCCCAAATGAAGTCAGAGTAGAAAATTTCCAAAAAATGACCCCCGTCGTGGCGAACATTATACACACAAAACCCCCGCTAGGGCGGGGGTACTGAGGCAAAAATAGAAACACTCACAGGGGTGAGTCTATTTAGTAAAAAAAAACCCGTCGGGGCGGAGGTGTAGGAAAGAAAAAGGAGTTTTTTAGAATTTGAGTTCAAGAATGGTCGGTTCAAGCTAATTGATCAAGGACGGTTCCAGGAGAATTAAAAGACATATGAAGAGGTATATAAAAAGAGGAGAATAACAAGGATTAGAGGGAGAATTCCATTAGATTAGATTATAGTAGATTAAGACAAAACCCTAGTTCTTATTAGTTTTGGATATTTAAGCAACTTGGAGACCATTGAAGATCAAAAGTAGGAGCTTGAGGAAGATGGAGATTTGCTGACAACAAATTTATTCTTCAATCTACTCTTATTTTTGTCTTTTAATGTTTATTCAATTGTGGATTCTTGGTTTTAATTCATTAATCATGAACTAAATCTTTTGTTTAAGATTACAATGGAACTTATTGCATAGTTTATTTTTAGTATGCTTCTATATTACTTAATATGATTATTCTAGGATTGTCTATTATGGTTTTTGTTTATTGCTTAATTGCCTAGCTAACAATTACCATGAGAATCTATATGAACTCGAGAGATGAAGTATAGATTTAGATATGACCATAATAACATGTGATTGTGTTTTCTGTATGGCATTGGAATTCATAATTTATGTATAGGATTGAGATATACCTATACATCGCATGTAATTAGATAAATAATGTGTGCTTAAAATCCTATTTAATTGTAATTCACATAGAGATATAGTGAATTAGTTCATTAGGGTGTTCTTCTTAATTCTATCATCTGTGGATTTAAGTTGATTTTAGTATGATGCATTGAGAAATGGTCATATTTACTTATGTGTTCTTGATTAACAATTCAGAATAGTGAGCATAATTAATAAGAAGTGTATTAATTTAAGTGAATCAACAAGTGAAGTTGTGATCTTAAATCTCCATAATCTAATTTTTAATTAGTGGTAATTAAAATCAGTTTAATTAAATAATTTATTTTATAACATTAAATTAATTGTTTAAATAAAATTAGTTTGGTTAAGAGTTAGTATTTGGTAATTTGTATTAATAATTTCTCGTGGGAATGATACTCTACTTACACTTTATTAATTATTGACCATGTATACTTGCGTATTGGGTGTAACTAGATTTTACCCAACAGTTTGTTAATGATTGAGACCACAATATGTTGACGTTGGGGTAACACCAAGGTCTTTAAATCTTTGGAATTGTTTTCCACTGGAGACGTTCTTCTCTTTTGCTAGTGAATCTTGGGGATTGCGTTTTGATTGTTGGGGATTTGTATAACAGATTCCATCATCAGTCCTCCCCGATGAGGATTATTTTCTATGGTTAGTATCATCAGGTTTCTCTGACGTTTCGCTGGAGTTATCGCTAACGATTTATAATGTCAAGGATGCCTGACCCTCGTTGAAATAACTTTCAACGACTTGGATCACCAGACCCTTTCTGATGTTTCGTTGGAGTTATCACCAACGACTTGCAATATAAGGGTTGTCTGATCTTCGTTGAAATAGCTTTCAACGGTTTAGGATGTTAAAAATTTCCACTGGGGATGTATTTCTGACGAGATTTATGCTTTTAATT
This sequence comes from Panax japonicus, assembly GCA_020205505.1. Lineage (NCBI taxonomy): Eukaryota > Viridiplantae > Streptophyta > Magnoliopsida > Apiales > Araliaceae > Panax > Panax japonicus. Next base: position 888,581 of record JAINUV010001490.1, read on the forward strand.
GTAACCACAACCCCCGATTGATGGCATCGGACCTTCACAATGCGTTGACAAGGGCCACTTTCAATATCTTTGATCATCAGTTTTTTGAACCCTGTATCTGGGTGAATACCAATGACTGATATGTAGACCCGTAGTTTGGTCTCTGAAACTAGGATTTCAGGCTTTTTTGCTTAATCGCCTAGCATCTTTTTTCCTTATTTGACTTTTTATCTTCTGAAGCCTCCTTTGCAACTCAAATTTGATCGAGCCGGAGGGGGTGGGGACTACCCAGGGTAGTCGCCGGTAGACCCGCGACTGCCGTAAGTTGACCTGCGGCCACCTCTTTGTTATAACTCACTTCGCATCCCTTTCACATTTTCATGTTGAAGCCACATAGAGAATTCGAGATTTTTTCTTCGGATATACTGAGTTCGAGCTGCTTTCTACAAAATTCGTCATCATACAATCGTTCTGCACTATCCTGGTAACGTTTACATGTTTTCTTTTCCAGTTTTGACGGTTGGAAAGTGAGATATCATACAATATTCTTCGAAACATATAGTAGTGAATATGCATGCTCATGTGACTTGATAAAAATTATTCAACGTAGTAAATGTTTGTATTTTACCTTGTTGAACGTATTGATGTGAAAAAATTTGACGTTTGAAACAGTTAATTGGCACCCTTTTCTCCTATTTTTTTCATCTTATTTGAGGAAAAATGAGCAAAGGTTTTGAAGCAAAGTAATCATGGTAATTAGGCTACCCTCAAGGATATAACTTTGATGTTTTTTCATTCATATAGGATATTTATAACTTTGAGTTGGTGTGCTACTGAATGGCCACCTAGTCATGCCTACGTGCATGTGGATAGTTCTTTTTACAAAGGAGACTCTTGCTAAAAAATTTCACGAGTATAAGCATTAAATGAACATACATTTTTAACTCTACTACAGATGTATGTTAAAGTAATGCTATATGAACTTAATTTAATGAGCTCTATGTTAGAATTTACCACACCTTTTCTGAGGTGATTTGAAGACTTTTGTCTAGATATTTGGAGACTTCATGTGTGAGGAGGAGAGCTTCAGATGTTCCTCAGCCTCGCCTATCTCGATATCCTCGTTGGTTGACTGAGTTAGTGATTCGTCTTATCCGGGTTGAGAGACCAGGTGTTGAGGACGAGGAGGAGGATGTACCCATTACGGATCCTGCTTCTTCTTCCATTCCACGCATGAAGCTTCCAACTATAAATGTGACGATTCTAGAGCTTCTAGATGATTTGATTCGTCACCTCTCGATCTATCTTCATGCTAATGAGGTAATAGCCATGTTGATCTTCCTTTTCCTATTTATGGGGGGCAAGGGCTTCATTTTAATTTGCACATTAATGCAGGTTCACAGCTTCATGCATCCCAAAGAGAACTAGTTTACCATATATTCTCTGTACTAGACTCTTCATCCAGAGCACCGAGAGATTATTCATGCTAGGGGCTTTGAGACTTTCTTTTCCATCCTCCCTCGTCATTGTCCCTAGGGTTATCTCAGGGCTTTATCTGAGCGTTGGTTTCACCAGACCCAGTCTCTCCATTTGCTAGATTGTGAGGTTATGATGACACCAATGGATTGGCGATTCATCATTGGGATGGAGTTTTCCAGAGAGCCAGTGCCTTTGGTGGCTGACATTTCCCCGACTGTTGTCAGATCCTTGTTGGGAGTCCCGACTATGACGTTCAAGGGTTAGACAGTCTATTCTGGTCCCTTGAGTATAGATTCCATGAGTGGGGCTCTGACTGAGCCATTGCCCATTGATCGGAAGGTTAAAGATCACATCCTTCAGTTATTGTTCCTGATCATCCTCAGGGGTTATTTCCTAGCTGATAACTCTTTGACGGTGTCATTAGCTTTAGTTAGCACCACTCGGGAGGTGGACCGTATCATAGAGTTTGATTGGGGCTCCTACACTTTTTTGTACTTCCTTAAGGGAATGCACTTATGCTCAAAGGGCGTGACAGAGGCTTGGTTATGGTTTACCCATTCCTACTAGTGAGCATTGTTGGGTAAAATCTAATTACGCACAACACACAAGTATACATGGTCAAGAAGTAATAAAGTGATGAGTAAAGTATCGTTCCCATGAGGAATTGTTTAACAAAAAAATCACCAAGTACTAACCCGTAACCAACTCAATCTTATTTAAACGAATGAATTTCAAATTATGTAAATTAAACTACTATTAAATTCCACTAGTTAAATTAAGATAATGGAGATTGAAGATCACAACTTCAATTATTGCTTCATTTAAGTTAACACAATTCTCATCTATTATTCTATATCCTGAATTGTTAATCAAGAACACTAAAGCAGATAAAACCACCTCTCGATGCATAATCCCATATTAACGTCAATCCATAATTAAGATAGAAATCCGTTAAACACCTTAATCAACTAACCCACTATATCTCTATGTGAATTACAATTGAAGAACTTTTAAGAATAAGTTCTCTATCAGATTACATGCGGTTTCAAACATATCTCTACCTTAACACTCATCAAGTTTAAGCTACTAACAAAATCCTAAACACATGCTATCATGATAAGATCTAAATCAATACTTCATCTCTCGAGTTCATATAGATTATCAAGGTAATTGATGGCCAATCAATTAAACAATTAAGTCCAAATCACAATAGACAATTCTCACAATAGAACATGATAATTGATAACGAAGCATATTAAAATAAACTACACAATAAGATCCATTGTAATCTCAAACAAAGAATTAGTTCACTGAATTAAAACTAAGATTCCACACTTTAAATAACATTAAAAGATAAAAATAAGAGTAAAATAAAGAATAAATCTATTGTCAGCAAATCTCCATCTTCCTCAAGCTCTTGCTCTTGATCTTCAATGGTTTTCAAGTTGCTTCAATCTCCAAATCTAATTAGAACTAGTGTTTTGATCTAATTTACTCTAATCTAATCTAATGGAATCCTCTGTCTAGTCTCTCATCTCCTTTAATCCGTGTGATTCTCCTCCTTTTATAAGTCTCTTCATATGTCTTTAAGTCCTCTTTGAAGTCCTCTTGAAAGTCCTTGTGTCAATCGGATCGAAATAATCCTTCTCGGACTTAAATTGGACCAAAACTCGCATTTTTGTGCATGTTCTGGGCATACCCCCGCTCCGGCGGGGGTCTAGTCTTGTTTTGGGCCCGCCCCGGTGGGCTAGGGGCCTGTCTTATGACTTTCATGCCCACCCCGGCGGCGGTCGTGTGAAGGAAAATATTTTGCTCTGACGTCCTTTAGGAAAACGGTCATAACTTTTGATCCGAGAAGAGTTACAAGGCCTGCTAAAAATCAAATCGAATATATCGACGAGCTCTACAACTTTCATTCTTTGAGAATTTGGAAATAAGGAACGGATGAAGGTTGAAATTGGGCTGGAAGTGACTGCTATGCAAATGGTCACCCAAAACAGCGACGTTCGACGTCCGTTGGTACAAAGATCATAACTCTTGCATCCGAACTCTGATTGAAATGATTCAAGATGTTCTGAAAAGATAAGAAGAAGCTCTACAATGTAATCTAAGTACCAAGCCATGAACATGAAATCCCAAATGATGTCCGGATTTGCTTTTCTTTACGATTTCATACCAATTCTTTGCGATTTCATCTCCCAATCATATAATCTATAAAACGAACACAAAATGCATGAAAAGTAACTAAGAAACATGAGATTAAGCAGCTAATTCAGGTAATAGATACCGAATAAGTAGGTATAAAACCTACTTATCAAATACCCCCAAACTTAAACCTATGTTTGTCCTCAAGCAAAAACACAAAACAATAATGCAATGCAACTAAACTACATGCCTTCGAATCCAGCAGTAATGACAGAAACAAGTATATTCAATCAGCCTTAGAGAAATCAAGTAAACATGATAATACATCATATCAAAACAAATCAATAATTTCTCAATCAATCATCAAATCTTAAACTGTTATCACTAATATAGTTTGTGTGTGTGTGTGTGTGCTCCACAACAATGTTAACTGATATAAAATCAAATTTAACACATAACAAGTCTCTTCGAAGGCATCATACAGTGTAAACTTAAGAAATCCAAAAAACAAGCTAGATCCAACTAAAATCAAATAATTACCAATATCGAGGGTGAATATGGGATACTTATACTTTATTTTCATCTACGGGGGCTTTTAGCTCTTATTTCCCGTTTTATTCTCTTTTTTTTTCTTTTTCTTTTTTTTATATACACATAGCTATGCAATGTTTTATTCCCTTAGGCTTTTCAATGCTACCTTAACGAGCTTTCGACCAATGACTCCCAGACCATTAAGACCTTAGGGCGCTAGGTGTAAAGACAATCCCCTCGGACTTACTTACTCAAGTAACAAAGACCACAAAACTAGACAAGCACGCCACGGTGTTTATTCATACTTTTTCTTTTTTTCTTTTTCTTTTTCTTTTTTCTCTTTTTTATAGCTTATATACCCAAAATATTCCCCCAAACTTAAGTTCTTGTCTAACTTTAGCCATCACTATTTATTCTTGTCATTTTTCATTCAAACTAGCATTATCCTTTAGAATCCCATTATGTATCAATTTAAACTCAATCAATCAACAAGTTGTTTTTACTGTGTTATCCTTATTATACAAGTTTCAAATAGAAAAAGACTCAATTCATAACAAGAAATCACATCAAAGCTCTAATAGTCAGTACTATACTTGTCTACCCAATTCAAATCTCATCATTGGCCAAAATAAACTGAACTATCTAACAGCTGGAATCATGCAAGATGAACATAGTAACTAACTAATATTTTTAAAATTTTGATTTGATTTGATTTTTTTTAAATGAACCTAAACTATATTAACAACATATGCAAAATAACATAACATAAACATGAAACTAAACATGCAATAACGAACTAAACAGAACTCCCCCAAACTGTCCTCATTATAAGAATAAAGCATGAAGTGGACGAGGACTTCCCTGTAATCATTTAAGCTTGTGGTGATGGTGGCGCTGGCGGCGACGATCATTTTCCTATCCATTGAACCTCCAATACCTACAATGAAGAAAGACAACATGGATTAGAATAACACTTGGATTCCTATCTACTAAATAAACTAGGAAAGCATATAAATAAATAAAAATTCCTAGGTTACCTCCTAGTTATCGGTTGAATTATAGTCTTTCAGCTTGACTTTGTCTGGTCAACGCTATCCAATTCCTCTTCGATAGTTGAGGAATCCTCCATCCATCAGTAGCAAATAATCCTTTGGGAGGTTCCCAAAAGCGATGGCCATAGAGTCAAAGTCACCTAGCATGCTCTGACTCGGTATAATCTCCATGAAGAAGGGCACATGACTAGGTGCTATCTCTATTGTGTTTTTGATCATATGTGGGCATGGAAGTGTGTCAAACACAGTGGGCTCTTCATCTATCTTCTCTTTCTTTTCCCACCACGGCTTCATTGTTGCACTAGCTCTCATGTCATAAAGAGCTTTGCCGACGACATGGCTACCAAGTTGGCATGATTTTGCAAATCTAACCGAATCCTTGAAATTTGGTAGAGAAGGAAATTGGGGCACTAATAACATCGGCTCATCCTTGTTAGTACTTATAGTTAGTTCTTCACCGACCTTGTTGTCATTATCCCTATTTGTCTCTTTTCCAACATCTTGTGGCTCATCCAGTTGTAGATTTGGCTCGGGTACTTCATCAATCTCAGAATTCACATCATAACACCAATTGTTTTGAGGAAGGTTTCTTACGGCTATGGTCAATTGATCTATCTTATTTTGAAGATTTTGAATTGCTATCTCTTCATTCTGAATTGACCGCGCTTGATTAATCATCCTCTCCTCAGTTGATGCTACAAACTTGAACCACAAATCCTCCAAACTTGAATTATCTGTCTCAATTTTGGAATCCATGTATTGAAGACCATGAGTTGAAATGGTGATGAGTTGTTCCATCTGGTGCTGAAAATTGTGGCTCGATATTTCTTGACTCATCATCCTCTCCTCTTGGTTGCTATAATCCTTAACATGAATTCCTTCAACTCTAAATTGTCTTCTTGTCGCATTGGAGGTGGATATGAGAATTTCGGCATGTATGTTGGATTTGGAGTAGAGTATTGGTCTTCATAAGTATAGCTCCATGAAGAATCCGGGTCATACCCCCAAACTTGATCATAATTATCATATGCATACTGATTGAGGTAATTACCACAATACTGTACCGACCCAAGATTGATGGTGCATTTATTACTCGGGTGATTGCCAGCACAATAGTCACACATAACTGCAATCCTTCGACTCCTTTGGGCTGCAAAAACGTCAAACTTCCTCTTCGATAGTTCTTCAATTTGTGCTGACATTGCAGAAAATGTATGAAGTCTATCAATCCCCATTTCCCTTGGTTGAGTCGTGTTCGTGTATGGCCATTGATACGCAAAGTTATCCATGGTACCTGAAAAGAGAGAAATATAGGATGAGAATTAAAAATAAAAATAAAAATGTTTAAATTAATACTAATTTGATTGAAGCTAATATTAGCAAAAATATATTAACTAATTCCCCGGCAATGACGCCAAAAATTTGTTGGATAAAATCTAATTACGCACAACAAGTAAGTATACGTGGTCAACAAGTAATAAAATGATGAGTAGAGTACCGTTCCCACGAGGAATTGTCTAACAAAAAATCACCAAGTACTAACCCATAACAAACTTAATCTTATTTAAACGAAGGAATTTCAATTTAAAAGTAAACTAATTCTAATTAGCACTAGTTAAATTAAGATACCGGAGATTTAAGATCATAACTTCACTTATTTCTTCATTTAAGTTAACACACTTATCATCAATTATTCTCTATCCTGAATTGTTAATCAAGAACACTAAAGCAGATAAAACCACCTCTCGATGCATAATACCCATATTAACATCAATCCACAATTAAGATAGAAATCCGTTAAACACCTTAATCAACTAACCCACTATATCTCTATGTGAATTATAATTGAAGAAGGTTTAAGAATAAGTTCTCTATCAGATTACATGCGGTTTCAAACATATATCTACCTTAACACTCATCAAGTTTAAGCTACTAACAAAATCCTGAACACATGCTATCATGATAAGATCTAAATCAATACTTCATCTCTCGAGTTCATATAGATTATCACGGTAATTGATGGCCAATCAATTAAACAATTAAGTCCAAATCACAGTAGACAATTCTCACAATAGAACATAATAATTGATAACGAAGCATATTAAAATAAACTACACAATAAGATCCATTGTAATCTTAAACAAAGAATTAGTTCATTGAACTAAAACTAAGAATCAACACTTTAAATATCATTAAAAGATAAAAATAAGAGTAGAGTAAAGAATTAATCTGTTGTCAGCAAATCTCCATCTTCCTCAAGCTCCTGCTCTTCATCTTCAATGGTCTTCAAGTTGCTTCAATCTCCAAAACTAATTAGAACTAGTGTTTTGATCTAATTTACTCTAATCTAATCTAATGAAATCCTCTCTCTAGTCTCTCATCTCCTTTAATCCTTCTGATTCTCCTCCTTTTATAAGTCTCTTCATATGTCTCTAAGTCCTCTTGGAAGTCCTTGTGTCAATCGAATCGAAACAATCCTTCCCGGACTCAAATTGGACCAAAATTCACATTTTCGCGCATTTTCTGGGCATACCCCCTGCCTCGGCGGGGGTCTAGGCTTGTTTTGGGCCCGCCCCAGTGGGCTAGGGGCCTGTCTTATGACTTGCATGCCCACCCCGGTGGCAGTTTTGTGAAGGAAAATTTTATACTCTGACGTCTTTGGGAAAACGGTCATAACTTTTGATCCGAGAAGAGTTACGAGGCCGCCACCTATCAAATCAAAGATATCGACGAGCTCTACAACTTTCATTCTTTGAGAATTGAGAAATAACGAATGGATGAAGGTTGAAATTGGACTTGAAGTGACTGCTATGCAAATGGTCACCCAAAACAGCGACGTTCAACGTCTGTTGGTACAAAGATCATAACTCTTGCATCCAAACTCCGATTGGAATGCTTCAAGATATTCTGGAAAGCTAAGAAGAAGCTCTACAATGTAATCCAAGTTTCAAGCCAAGAACATGAAATCCCAAATGATGTCCGAATTTGCTTTTTTGTGATTTCATACCAATTCTTTGCGATTTCATCTCCCAATCATATAATCTACAAAACGAAGACAAAATGCATGAAAAGTAACTAAGAAACATGAGATTAAGTAGATAATTCAAGTAACAGATACCGAATAAATAGGTATTAAACCTACTTATCAAGCATTTTCACTTTTGATTTCCCCTTGTTCGGGTTGCACTGACCGCACATATTTGATCTTTGTATTCGCAGTTTCGGGCCTACGAGAGGCTCCTATGTCTTCGTCCCATTAGCACACTAGGTTTGGACACCTATCCGCGGGGACGATGATGGCATTTCTCCACTTTGGCGGAGGTTCTTGTAGCTAAGGCTTTCACCCGTTCTCGCCTACAGTTACAGTTGTTGACCGCAGAGGTCATTACATGGGTCGTTTATTCTGAGGACCACTTGACAATTGGCTTTGGGGGTGATTTCACGAGTGTCGAGTATGTATTTTTCACCCGTCGGATTCCTCTCTTTTTTGACAGAGGTTGGGAGCTCTATTTGGGAGAGCGTACTATTAGGAGCACTACATGAGAGATACGCATTCATCTCTTTCCTCCTGCCAGGCGTCATTGGCCTTTGTTACAGCCGATCATTGAAGTCCCACTGATGGGCATGGATAGCTTTACTTTGTAAGAGGGACCTTTCACTTCGGAGGCTTTTTACCTTGGGTGGTTACCTCGCACCATTATAGCTCAGACCCAAGCCACACAATTCATGGGGGATATGGTTCCTGCTCAGTCATGATGATAGATTGGATTACCTGCGTCCGAGAGCCGTCTCATCTGATGCAGATTGATAGTTTTACCCAGCAGTTGGACCGGGCACATTTCTTTATCCGACATATGGGCGGAGATTCATCAAAGGCGGATACTTTTGATCCTTCCAGCTCTAGGGGTGTCCCTTCAGGTGACCCATATTAAAATGGTTTTATCGGCACATATCCTCTGTTATATTGACCTGATATCCCTTCAGGCAAAAATTTAGTGACTCAGGATGTGAGACCCCGAATTTTATGAAACAAAAGTATTCAATTTTCTTATAATTATTATGTTATTTAGTAAATGGTTAAATTGATAAAAAGATTAAAGTTAAGGGTGATATTTGAAAATTTTGCAAAGTATGCAAGTTATTATAAAATATTCGTTTGGTCGGGAAATATTCTTTTTGTCGGAGAATATCCGTACGACGACACAATCATTGGTTGACCCCACAACGAAAGTATTGTCGTAGTTAGAAAAAAGACAAAATTATCTTTTTATAAAAATAACGACTAAAGTGTTACCGTTAAAATTTTTATAAAAATAACGACTAAAGTGTTACCGTTAAAATTGTTGAACTACCCGGTAGTAAAAGTACAGTAATACGTGTGGTTGCATAGTAGCACACGATATTGATTATTGATGCTTACGTGAGAAGTCACTCAATTATACTCAATTATTGCCACGTCATATCTCTCATATTATTGATTCAATTATTGTCACAGTATCATCTGCATAATATAAAATATTATTAAATCAATAATTGAGACGACAAAGTTATTCATATTATTATGTGAAATATTGACAATGTCTAGAAGTTCTGTCAAGGAGAGATTTGGTCACCTAATTGCGCTCCAATAAGGCGAAATCCTTATCGGAAAGCCCCCTCTTTCCTGGGAATGACTTGGTTGTTAAATATTGTGAGTTATAATATTAATAATGAATAAGTTCGTGTTGATTAAAGATGAAATTGATAGTTATATTGTGTTGGGATTATTAGTGTTAGTGGAAATCGATATTTATTTTGATAATAATTGATGTCTGGAGGTTATATTGACCAATCGGGTATTCGGCGCACTTTTTGTGTCGGAGTACTATTCACGGGTTAATATTCACATGTTTACTATTCACTCTAGTATTGTTCACTCGGGTATTTGGGATACTTTTCGTGTCAGAGTACTATTCACGAGTTATTATTCATGGGTTACTATTCACCTGGTTACTATTCACTCTAGTATTGCTCACTCAGGTATTTGGGACACTTTTCGTGTCGGGGTACTATTCACAGGGTACTATTCTCAAAGTACTATTCCCAGGGTACTATTCACCCAAAATATATATTTCTTTTCGGTCCAAATCATTTTTGGGTACAATATTATTCCATGAGGAGATGTGATAATTTTTCAGACTGTTGGTTGAAGTTATAATAGTAAATCAATATGGATCGTTGGTTGAAGATATAATAGTAAATCAATATGGACCGCTGGTGGAAAGTTATAATAGTAAATCAATATGGATCGCTGGTTTAAAGTTTTAATAGTAAATCAGTACGGACCGTTAATTTAAGTTTTAATAGTAAATCAATATGGACCGCCCGTTTAAATGTAAATCAATCTGGACCGTTCATGAATTAGTTATTATTTAGTCCATTCTCCTATAAATAGAAGGCCATTCCTTCATTATTTCTTAGGAATTCACTGAAACTCTAGAGAGAGAAACTATAAAGAGAAAGAAGAAAAGTATTTTGCTACTTTACTACACCAATATCCAGTTTCTTCTAAGGTAAGGGATATTATTATTATAGTAAGAGATATTATTATTATAGTAAGGGATATTATTTGTTGTACTCGTAAGGGATATTATTTGTTGTACTCGTAAAGGGTATTATTCTTTCATATTCATGAAGAGAACTATTTTTCTTTCAATACTCGTAAGAGGTATTATTTCTTTCGTATTCATGAAGAGAGCTTATGTTATTCCATTCTTTATTATTATGTTAGAATAACATGTCTATGCGAAGTACCGCATGCATGGTGAAATTCTTCTGTTATTCCATTCTTTATTATTATGTTGGAATAACATGTTTATACGAAGTACCGCATACATGGTAAAATTCTTCTAATATTTCGTTCTTTATTATTCTTTCAGAATATATTGTCTGTGCGTTTATGCTGGACCTGGTTCCATTATTTATTATTCTGTCAGAATATCATGTCTGTGCGTTTATGTCAGACCTGGTTCTATTATTTATTATTCTGTCAGAATATCCTTTCAGTGCGTTTACGCCGGACCTGGTTCCATTAATTATTATTCTGTCAGAATATCTTGTCTGTGCGTTTATGCCAGACCTAGTTCCATTATTTATTATTCTGTTGGAATAACCTGTCTGCGCGGTCTATCGCATACCTGGTGAATTCTTCTGTTATTCTATTCTTTATTATTATGTTGGAATATCCTGTCCGTGTGGATGACGCATGACCTGGTTCCATTATTTATTATTCTGTTGGAATAACCTGTTTGTGCGGTCTATCGCATGCATGGTGAATTCTTCTGTTATTCCATTATTTATTATTCTGTTGGAATAACCTGTCCATGTAGATTACCACATGCATGGTGAATGATCCTTTGTATTCATTCTTTACTAAATTGTGGAAATGATCTGTCTACATGGATTACCGCATGGCGAGTGAAAATCTATTTGTAGTTTCGTAATTTTTTTGACCCTCAAAAATTCTGGAAAAATTTGAAATGATAATTTGATGAGTTTTCTAGATTGTGTCCAAAAATGGCGATTTTTGGATGTATAGATAATGAGTTATGAATTTTATAAGAAATACTATTTTAAATTTAAACCCTTATAACTCCTTGCGGTTAACTCCAAAATTGGTGAAATTTGTACATATATATAACAGGAGTATACCTTGTAAATTTCGGAATTTTTGGACAAAAGTACAATTTATGATAAATGTCTAAATATTCTGCAGTTTTTGTAAGACCCCAACTTTTTGAATAAAGATGAATTTTCTATAATTATCATTTTTGAATATTATGGAATGAATTTAATATAATGTTATAGTTGTGGGTAATATTTACAAATTTTGCAAAGTACGCAAGTTGTCATATTATATTCGATTGGTCGAGGAATATTCGTTTTAGCAGGGAATATTCGTACAACGGTACAATCGTTGGTGGACCCCACAACGAAATTATTGTCGGGTTGAGAAAATGACAAAAATACTTTATAAAAATAACGACGGATGTTTACCATTAACTGTTTAAAACACCCGGTATTAAAAGTACAGTAATACGCGTAGTTGCACAGTAGTACACAGTATTGATTATTGATGCTTACATGAGAAATCACTCAGTTTTGTTCAATTATCGCTACAGTAATTACTGCATAATATCTCACGCTATTTGATTCAATTATTGTCAATATTTTATATATTATTAAATCAATAATTGAGACGACAAAGTTATTAATATTATTATTTGCAATATTAACAATGTCTAGAAGTTCTGTTAAGGAGAGGTTTGGTCACCTAATTGCGCGCCAATAGGGAGAAATCCTTATTGGAAAGCCCCCTCTTTCCTGGGAACGACCTGGTCGATTAATACTGTGAATTATAATAATGATGATAAATATTGTTAAAATACTAAGAGGATTTTTTTTATGAAGTTGTTGTTGTAAGTTTGCTTATTTTATGGACCCCCATTTACCCATTTTTTCAAAGTAATTGGTAGAAATTTTTTGGTGTGTATATATATATATATATATATATATATATTTGGTTGGGGCCACTAGTGGAGGATTTTGGGTGGAGAATTTTTTTAACCGTAAATGGGGGGAGTGGTGATGTGTGGGTGTGTGAGAATAGTAATTATTTATATATATTAAATATGGGTGAGTGGGTTGTGATGGAAGATAAAGTTTGGCATGATATGTGATATAATTTTCAAGCTTGCACCTTATTGGGTGAGCAAACCAATAATGCTATCAAACATATGCATAAAGCCATTTTCTCAAACTTGGCGTGTACTAGTTTTTTTTCTCTTTCTTCTAATTGGCCAGCACCTTGACAAATGATGCATGGTCGTAGAATTTTCTAATATAGCATGTGTTATATTATATTATATATTATAAAAATTTGATTTTTAAAAATCTAGCGTATGATTTTAGCCAGTGAATTACACAGTGCCTTTCCATTCTGCTATAAATAGAAGCTCATTCCTTCATATATCTTACGAATTGACTGAAGCTTTAGAGAGAGAAATTATAAAGAAACTATAGAAAAGTATCATGCTACTTCCCTACTCTTATATTCAGTTCTTTTACGGTAAGAGATATTATTTCTTTTGTATTCGTAAAGAGAACTTTTGTTATTACATTCTTGATTATTCTGTTAGAATATCTTGTCTGTGCGTTTTACGCTGGACCTGGTTCCGTCTTTATTATTATTCTGTTAGAATATCCTGTCTGTGCGTTTTACGTCGGACCTGGTTCCGTCTTTATTATTATTCTGTTGGAATATTCTGTATGTGCGTTTTACGCCGGACCTGGTTCCGTCTTTATTATTCTGTTGGAACATCCTGTCGGTGCGAATTTCGCCTGACCTGGTTCCGTTACTTATTAATCTGTTGGAATAACCTGTCTATGCAAAGTACCGCATGCATGGTGATTTCTTTTGTTATTCTATTCGTTATTATACTCAGTTGGTTAATGTTTTGACTTCTATACACCATGAAATTAGTGAAATATCATTGATATTTGCGCTTCATCCAGTATCTTTTCATGGAAATATTCTTATGGGCATTCTTGAATTTTACTCTATAAAGTAGTATCATGTTGACAATTTGGATGTTATTGGTTCATGGATAAATTAATTCTTGAACTTGTTTTTATTAAATTCTTATATCATTGTCATCATCCTCATGTTTATATTATGTTGAAAGTCATCTGTGGCCTGTAGTGCATATATGGACTTGCTATGATTATAACTAGGGATTATTTGGTGTAATCATGACCGTAATGTTACAGATGATGTGAAAAAATGACTCATTGGCCCGTAGTGCATTGATGGATAGTTGTTGGCATGATCATGACCATTAATGAATACACAAATATTCTTGGCCCGTAGTGCATGAATAATTGTGGTCGTGATACTAAAGAATATTCTAGGCCGTAGTGCAGGGGTGATTCGATGATGTGGATTATTTATTAAGCTGAGTCTCAGCGATAAAAGTCATGAAAAACCTTTTAAATCATAGAAGATAGTAGATTTTATTCTCTACTTGACTCTTCTAATGGATTGCTTGTTCCGCTGTAGTTAAACTTGATGTTTGTTATATTTTATCAATTTAACACTGTTGAAGGCTAATGATAATTTATTCTGCATTATCTTAGTCATAATATTTCTTACTGGGCTAGTTGAGCTAACCCTTTCTTTCACTGTTCTCTTCAGGAAATGAGAATATAGCTGGGACGAGTCGGGGAATGGAGTGATGGACCAGATGATAGTATTAGTAGTCCTCACTATTCTGTGAAATAGTGTGACAATAAATGTAATAAGGACTCCTTTTGACTTTGTATACTCTCTAGTAGACAATATTTGTATTCAAAGTCACAGTTAATGTTTTGTCGTATTATACACGACAGTTGTATTATTAAGTTATATTTGAATTCTGTACCATGTATCTGACGACCCAAGATGGGTGATGTATACCTAATTTTGGGGGCGTCATAGTTGGTATCAAAGCTTAGGGATATGATCCCTGGCTAAGATATGAGAATAGAACTAGGAGGGGAGAGCCGGGTAATTCCTTCGCTAGTATGACCTACCTAAGTTTTTTTTTTGTATTTACTTGGTCGGTCAGAATATAGGGATAATATGTTAAATGTCAGTTAACCTTTTGTTTTGTGGCAGTATCTAAAAATGACATTTGAGAATGTTGAGAGTAGCAATGGAGCACAGGCGACTATTGATTCACCACATATCAATAATCAGGATAATGTGCATCAGGAAGGCGACAATCCTCATGCAAACAACAACACTGACCAAATGATGAATTATGGATTATTCAGAGGCTTTATGCAATTCATGCAACAACAGGCGAGAGCGGCTCATGTTCAAAATGTAGGTGGAAACACTGGAAACTCTCGGGCGGTCACCGCTAAACAGTTCAAGGAGCTGGGACCACCGGAGTTTAAGGGAGAGCCAAAACCACTTATGGCAGAAGCATGGATAAAGCAGATCACCAAGATATTTGATGTCTTGGGATGCTCCAAGGAGCAAAAGGTTCCCTTTGCCGCCTTTATGTTGCGCAGAGAGGCAGATTACTGGTGGGAATCGGTAAAACGTACTCAACCTGCCGTACTAAAGATGTCTTGGGAGAAGTTCCAAGAGCTGTTCAACGACAAATACTTTCCCGAAAGTATTCTTCACATGAAGGAGGTAGAGTTTATCAAATTGGAGCAAAATAATATGATCGCGTCACAATACGAGGCGAAATTTGCGGAGTTATCCCGGTTTCCGTCCCACTTGGTAGATAATGAAGAGAGAATGGAGCGAATGTTTTTAAGAGGTTTGAATTCGGAGATACGTCAACATCTTATTTCTCATAAACTGTGTTTGTATTCAGATGTAGTAAATAGGGCTCAGTTGGTGGACCGCGATAACGAGTCAACGCAACCAAAAGAGAGCAGCAGGCAAAATGATAATACCAGTTAGAGCAGTCATCGATACGGTGATAACAAGCGTGGAGGGAATCAACAGGCTAGAAATGGTAACCACTTCGGTGGTAATCAAGGCAAAAATAATAAGAATGGACATTTTAAGAAGAGGAGATTCAACAATGATGGAAAGACGTCAGCACCAGCACCCGTTGTTAAGGAAAGAGAAAGACCACCTATCATATGCTTCAAATGCGGAGGGGAGGGACACATCAGTCCAAATTGTGTGATGTCGTCCAAAGCATGTTATAATTGTGGAAGAGAAGGTCACTTAGCCCGATTTTGTCGTTCACCGAAGATAAATTCAGCTAGGATGGAGGCACCAAAGACTATCCCAGAAAAGTCAAAGCCGGTAGTGCAATAGAGAACGTTTGTTGTGACCTCCCAGAAAGTAAGGAACCCGAATGGAGGTCATCACGGGTAAGCTTATCATAAACTCTAACGAAGTCTATACTTTATTTGATACCGGTTCTACCCATTCTTTTATTTCTCCTACTTGCGCTCAACGATTAAATTTGACTCCAGAGAAATTAGATTTTGACTTATCTGTGGAAAATCCATTAGGAGAAACCTTCATTACATCCACTGTTTATAAGTCTTGTTTGGTTCAAATCGGTACCCTGATGTGACGCCCCCAAAATTAGGTATACATCACCCATCTTGGGTCGTCAGATACACGGTACAAAATTCAAATACAACTTACTAATACAACTGTCGTGTACAATACGACAAAACATAACAGTGAGTTTAAATACAAGTATTGTCTACTAGAGATTATACAAACTCAAAAAGAGTCCTCATTACAATTATTAATACACTATTTCACAGAATAGTGAGGACTACTAATGCTATCCTTTGGACCGTCACTCCGTTCCCCGACTAGTCCTTGCTATGTTCTCATTTCCTGAAGAGAACAGTGAAAGAAAAGGTGAGCTCAACTAGCCCAGTAAGAAATATTATGACTAAGATAATGCAGAATAAATTATCGTTAGCCTTCAACAGTATTAAACTGATAAAATATAACAACATCAAGTTTAACAGCAGCAGATCAAGCAATCCATTAAAAGAGTCAAGTAGAGAATAGAATCTACTATCTTTTATGATTTAAAAAGTTTTTTCATCACTTTTATCGTTGAGACTCAGCTTAATAAATAAACCACATCATTCCTGCACTACGGCCAAGGATATTTATTAGGGTCACGACAACAAATTCCATGCACTACGGGCCAAGGACATTTGTGTATTCATCAATGGTCATGATCATGCCAACAACTGTCCATCAATGCACTACGGGCCAATGAGGACTTTTACCGCATCATTTGTAACATTACGATCATGATTACATCGAATAATCCCAGGTCATAATCATACCAAGTCCATCCATGCACTACAGGCCACAGATGACTTTCAAAAAAATATAAACATGAGGATGATGACAATGATATAAGAATTCAATAAAACAAGTTCAAGAATTAATTTGTCCAAGAACTACTAATGTCCAAATTGTCCACATGATACTGCTTTATAGAGTAAAACTCAAGAATGATCAGAAGAATATTTTCATGAAAAGATACTGGATGAAGCGCAAATATCAAGGATATTCTACTAATTTCATGGAGTATAGAAGTTAAAACTTTAACCAACTGAGTATAATAAAGAATGGAATAACAAAAGAAATCACCATGCATGTGGTACTTCGCATAGACAAGTTATTTCAACAAAATAATAATAACGGAACCAGGTCAGGCAAAATTTGCACTGACAGGATGTTCCAACGGAATAATAAAGACAGAACCAGGTCCGGTGTAAAACACACAGACAGGATGTTCCAACAGAATAATAATAAAGACGGAACCAGGTCTGGTGTAAAACAAACAGACAGGATGTTCCAACGGAATAATAATAAAGACGGAACCAGGTCCGGTGTAAAACATACAGACAGGATGTTCCAACAGAATAATAGAAGAATGTCACCAAGTATAGGGTAGACCGCGTATACAGGTTATTCCAACAGAATAATAAGAAATTGAATAACAACAGTTCTCTTCATGAATAAGAAAGAATAACACCCCTTACCGTAACAGAAACTGGATATAGGAAAAGAAAAGTTAAGTAGCAAAAACTTTTCTTCTATCTCTCTATAGTTTCTCTCTCTAGAGTTCAGTGAATTCGTAAGAAAATAATGAAGGAATGAGCTTCTATTTATAGGAAAATGGAATGCATAGTAACTAATCCATGAACGGTCCAGATTGATTTACTTTAATCTGATGGTCCATATTTAAAGAAAAATCTTTTAAATAAAATATAATATATTCTATTTATATAAAAAGATTTTTACTATGCAAACACTATGCAACACTATGCAAAACACTATGCAATACTATGCATAATAAATTATAATATATTCTATTTATAGAATAACTTTAATAAAGTATTCTGTTTTATATAAAAAGATGTTTCTATTTTATTACGTTAATAATACGAATAAAACAAAACGTCATCATCGCTATAATAATTCATATTATTAATCGACAATAATTGAATCAAAGTGAGCGACTTCTCACACAAATATCAATAATAAATACCGTGTGCTATTATGCAACAACGCGTATTACTGTACTTTTACTACCTAGTAGTTCAACAGTATCAACGGTAAAACTTCCGCCATTATTTTCAATAAAATATTTTTGTCGTTTTCTCAATCCGACAATAATTCCATTGTGGGGTCCACCAATAATTGTACCGTCGTACGAATATTTTTTGACACAAAGAATATTCCCTGACCAATTGAATATAATATAACAACTTGCATACTTTGTAAAATTTATAAATACTACCCACAACTATAATATTATCTCAAATTCACACCATAATATTAACAAATTATTTCGAGAAAATTAATTCTTTATTCATAAAATCTGTGGTTTAACAATCTCCCCTCCTTATAGAATTTCGCCCTCGAAATTTACGTACGTACCTGGTATGCCGAACAGGTGAGGATACCTTGACTTCACTTCAAATTCTAACTCTTGAGATATAACATCTGAGTTTTGAATACGATTCTTCTTATCCAAGATTGTAACACGTATATCTTCAAACGTTAAATCATCCGCTATCTCATCCGATTCTAAATTAATAATGTGGTTCGGGTCGTCCACATATTTACGTAACATCGATACGAAAAAAAACGTTATGAACACGCAATATATTTGGCGGTAAAACGAGTCTATAAGCCACAGTTCCTACTCAATCTAGGATTTCAAATGGGCCAATTAAATCGAGGGTTGAGATTTCCTCTCTTCAGTAACTCTTGCTTCTAAAATAACACCCTCTTGAACCTTCTTCTTCTTCACATTTATCAGATTCGGGTATGTAGCTTGAGCGTCTTTAACTTTATCGATTAAAGACAATTTTACTCGTATATTCGTTATCTTCAAGTGGGTCCCTAGAGTCTTTAACTCTATCTTCATCATTTGCAAGTCTAAGAAGTCTTCAGGAATACGTCAAGAGATTTATTAATGATAAAAATATCATTCAAAACTGTTACTCACATCCAAGACTTGGATAGTACATCACATTGATACCAACTGTGACTTTTATCCCTTAACCTAGATAGCACCTCCCAATGATACCTATCAACTTGTTATTGTCATTCACGACGTCGCCTACAAAAAGTCTGGCTTCGGTGCATTCCACACAATGAAGTCATCAACAAAAGGATCGGGGCTCTTTACTTATGGCTTGATATGACAATGATTGAATTTAGTGGTTTGGTTGCTTGAATTCGTATAATATGTTGGTTAGGAATATGAAAGCTAACAACCTTACGAAAAACATGATGAGTAGTTAAACAATTGTTTCCTAAAATCGCATCAAAGGCAAGTATTTTCAAAGAGACAAGATCAACACGTAACGTGAAAGTGTCGATTTGAATCAAATAAGATTTATAAACAGTGGAGGTAACGAAGGTTTCTCCCAATGGAGTTTTAATAGATAAATCAAAGTTTAACTTCTCCGGAGTTAAGTACAAACATTGAACACAGCTAGGTGAAATAAAAGAGTGAGTAGAACCGGTATCTAACATGGTATAGACTTCATAAGAGCTTATGATTAACTTACCCGTGATAATTTTATTCAGGTTCCTCGTCACGAGAGAAAAAAAAATGCTTTCTCTTAAACTACCGGCTTTGGCTTGTCTGGGACATCCTTTGGCATCATTATCCCAACTAGAATTGACTTCATCATACGACAAAATCGAGCTAGGTGACCTTCTCTTCCGCAATTAAAACATGCTTTGGACTGCTGCGTACAGTTTGGATGGATGTGTCCCTCCTGTCCGCATTTGAAACATACGACCGGTGGTCGTTCTTCTTCCTTTAAAACGGGTGCTGGTACCGACAACTTTACGTCATTATTGAACCTTCTCTTCTTGAAATGTTCATTCTTATTATTTTGGCCATGA